>APFE031492739.1:160761-234984 GCA_000404065.3 Pinus taeda | reverse complement strand
GGAGAGGGCACTTCGTGAGGAGGCCTGCAACCATGGTGAGCAACCAAATTATCGAAGAATTGGTCCAATTGATCTGTAGGCATATCGTACAAGGCCTGGTACCCAGGTGCAGGATGCCAAATAATTGGGCTACGGAACCGGTATCCTAACCAAGACGGCCCAGCACGCAGGATGTGCTGGCCGTAAAGGGCCAACCGTTCAGCCGCCAGCTCAAAATTCTCGTACTTGAATGGCTCCCTGAGCTGAATGCTTGGGGAAGAAACCCGATAGCGGAATTTGGCAGACTCCAGGGCAGAATCCTTAATAGCCAAAAAGTATTCCAAGCTATCTCGGATCAAACCCTCATGCATGGGCCCTAGCAGTTCCATGACACCTGGGGTTCTCATAAGGCGTTTGTGTGATTGCCATAGTTGAATGGGGTCTCTAGGCTCGGCCCTGACCCATAGATCTAGGCTGTTCTCCTGCCTCTGGAAGGCATTGTAGGCCTTGAGCCACTTCAACTGATTGACCCCAAACGAAACGAAGGCTTGTAGCTGTACATCTCCCACAAAAGGGCCAGGGTTTAGATCGGTTTCCTGCTCCAGCACCATATTGTGCAGATAGAACTCACATAGGGACCGCTGGACCTTAACCCCATAGTGTTTACAACAATCAATGAAATCGTTGACAGTATTAATCTGAATGGGGGCACCTGCCCTGACGGCTTTTATCTTCAGTCTTAAATACCTTTCAAGGAGAAATAAAGCATAATTCTTTGCAGGGGCTCTGCAAGTCAAAACATCATCATACAACGAACATACAGTGTCCAATTGTTTAATAACAGTGTCTAGTCGACGTGTTACCTTGGCGACCTTCTCCTGTTCCTTCTGCCATCCTTCAAAGGCCTGACTTTCTGATTGACTTATGTTCCGTAGTTGCTGCTGTAGCTCTTCATGTTTTTCCCGGGGGATCATTTGTTCCCTTAACTGCTCAATTTCCTGCTGCAACTCCTCATATTTTTTTCGAGGGATCCTTTGTTCCCTTAGCTGGTCAGCCTCCTGTCGGGCCTGCTTCATTTCGTGGTGCAATGCCTTAGTTTTTGGATCCATTCTCCATGATTTCTCAGAGGCAGGGAGTCTCTTAATATGAATGAAGGGGTATGATGGCCCCTCTGTGAATGGAATGTCGTCTTGCGGTTCGGTCTTGATTGGAACAGCGGCTGGTCCCACTGGGCTATTTGGAACAGCAGGCTGTTCCTTATTGTTAATAGGGACGGAATTCTGCTGTTCCATACCAGATGGAACGGCATTTTGTTCTTCAGTGCTGGCTGGAACAGTCGTGGGTCCCTCAGTGGAGTATTGACCTCCAAGGCGCCTGTGAGCCCTTTTCCTTCTCATCTGATGGTATCCAGCCACATTTATTCTTCTTTTTCTTCTTATCACCCCCCTTATCCTCAGACTGGCTTTCAAACTTCGAATTTTCTGCCGAAGCTGGGCTATGATATTCAGCAGCCTCTGCTGTTTCTTCCTCAATTTCTTAATTTCTCTTGAATCAGCTGTGGGCACATGAGCGGCCCTTATTTCTGCTCTTCTTTCATCGAGGGTTTCTTCCGGTGTTATGGGGACGGACTGTTCCCGACAATCATTTTCAGTCTCTGTGGTATCAACAAGTGGGTTTTCTTCCTGTGTCTTGGGGACGGGTTGTTCCTGGTCTGTGTTTCCATTTTCCTTCTCAACAACAGGGGAATTTTCTCCTCCTGCCGTTTCTTCATGCAATTCTTTATGTGCTTCTCCCTCGGAGGGTAATTCAGGGGGGTCTGCTGTACTGGACGGTGAAGCATAATCTCCCAAGCTAGCTAAGATGGTGGCCAGCTCTTCTTCGCCCATGGGAATTTGTGGAGGGCTGTCCCTCAATTGTCCCATTTCTTCCTCCTGAATTGGCTGTTCAGCGGTTGTCTCCGGATGGCTGGCCTCAGCCTCAGAGTGTGAGTGTTCATTCCCTTCCTCCTGGATTCACTATTCAGTGCCTGTCTCCAGATGGCTGGCCTCGGCCTCAGAGTGTGAATGTTCACTCCCTTCCTCGGCCTCTGCTCTGTCCTCAATTTGTTCCTTATTTTCCCCTGAGGGTACCTGTTCTGGTGCTGGTGGTTCTTCTGTTATTTCGATCGGCTGGTCGATGCTTAGCTGGATTTTCTCCAGTCTGCCTCTTATCCTTGCCAACCTAGCTGACTTCCTACGCCTCTCAGGCTATTCGGGTGTACTGGCCACCTGTTCTTCCACCACCATCTTTCTGCGTTTTTCAGCTTGCTCAGGAGTGCCAGAGGAATGCCTACGTTTCGAGGCAGCACGTTCTCCTGTGCCTGTTCCTTATGTTTCTCTTCCTGTCCCGATGCTCTAGAGGAACGTTTTCATTTGACTGCTTTTGTGCGCTTCTTGGGTTGCTCGGGTGTATCCGAGGGGTGCTTAGGTTTTGGCGATTCTCTGGGCTTCTCAGGTGCTTCAGAGGTACTAGCAGGGTGCTTAATCTTTGGGGATGGCAATGCCACTCCCCCTCCTATTGCTGTAATAAGATCCCCCCAGTTACTCTGCTGCTGAGTGAGACTGTGGCTCACTATCAGGCGAATCAGCCCATGGTGGCTAACCACTGCGTCTTCATGGTGTGCCTTTTTCAGGCATTGAGAGGCATCATGCAGTAATGAATTTAACAATGCAGGGAGGTTCACAGAAGATTTTCCTTTTAATACAGCAAGAAGCTTAAGGTGACGCGGTCTTACCACATCTTTTCGCCCCTCGCAGGTGATGTAGCTCTGCACTACCTTCGCCAGCTCGCTCCAAGGTTCTCCTAGCGTTGCCGGTAGCACTCCTTTTCCCTTCACTGTCAGCTTCTGTCCTTCATCTTGGAAAATTTCTATGGTATTTTGCAGTCTTTCCTTCTTTCTCGTCCATGTTGGTCCTGAGGCTGGGAGTCCTGTTACTTCCGCGATTATTTCCTCCGTGACTATTATCTGCTTCCCACCTACTACGAAATGTTTTTCCTGCAAATTCTGCAGGAATTCCATGGCCACGGTTTCATTTGATTCACGCAGGCGGCTGAAATAAGTTAGCCATCCTGCCCTTTCTAAGATCGCCCGCGCGGCTTCAGAGACTTCTAGCTTACTGGGCTCGCTTCTGATAGCCTTGCCTCCCATGGTTCTATTTCGGAATCTAGATGGAACAGCAATTACCAGTCGCAAAGAACGTAATCGCAGCAAAAGCACAGAGCATGCATGAAAATAGCTTGTAAATAACAATTCTTTGCAAAAATAGAATTATCATGTCATTAACCCATATCTACCTTCGTACCATATCATTTCCGAATGATGAGCTAACACGTGGCCGGCGGAGTAATGAGGTCGGCCCCCCCCCACGCAATATGATAGGCTGTCCCAGCCATCAAATAGAGGAAGGGCCGCCATCCTGTCACCAAGTGGGATAGGTGGTTTTCCACCAACATCTACCTGGATCATTCCTCCCCCCTTAGGAAGCAATGGTCCCCATTGCGTTGAGTTCCTCCATGAGATGAGGAAACTTCTACTAAACTTGGTCCCTCGTGAGCTGTTCTACAACCTCTGATGTGTCCAGTAATTGTGGGAAGCATCACTGACGGCAGTCCACATTGAACAATCAGTGTAAGTGAAGGAATGGGGGAATGTTATGCTCCAAAGGATTTTTTCCCATAGCCTTGGTAATGGTATAAGGACCATTTCAGAGTGGTCTGAGCTTTCGATGGGATCTGGTAAGGCATTCTTTCTGCAGATGCAATCAAAATTTGTCGCCTACTTGAAACTTGTGTGGTACCTGATGCTAATCATGTTGCTACTTGTACTTGCCATTTTCCATAATGGAGTGGAAATATATTGACCTTTTGGGTAGAGGAGCTCTAGGAGTCAGATCGAATGCATGTTTGACTTAATAGTGCAATGGTACCCCTGTGGGTGAGGAGAAGATGTCCCTGTCTTCTTTCATGACCGTATCCACCTGCTTCTGCTGTGTGGAGGAACCCTTCTCGAGGGCATGGATGTGGCTATAATCTTCCCCTTACTTTGAGGGTGAACCAGACAGAAAATAATTTTCCTAGTCTGGGTGATTATTTTACTACCTTTCTTAGCAGAGATCAAAGAGGTGGTGGTAGGTGGGCTACCTCTGGTATCCTGTATAATGAATTACACAAATAAATAATAACAATGCGAGGCCTTGACTCATACACAACATGTCACCTCCACAAGTATGGTTTTCCTAATAATATATCACAAACCTCAAGACGTGCAACATCACACAATACCTCATCTATGAAGGGCTTGATGTTGTAGGGAAGGTAGCACTGTTGGCGAACTCAGAGATCTCATCCTTGGTGAAGCCACCCAATCTTATACGGCTGCACGTGTGGTGTGGTCAGTAGGCCTAGCCGCTTCACTACTTTTCCTAAAATGAGGTTCTTTTGGCTACCACTGTCAACAATGAATTGCAACAATGAACCCTTCACCCACATCTATGAGTGGAAAAGACACTCCCCCTCCTCTGGATCTTTGGGCTCATTCTTGTAGACCTTGGTGGTGGAAAAATGATGTTGAGCTCCACATCAATGATTTTCTTCCCTTTGTCATCCCCCTTGTTGGGTTCTGACTCAGGGTCAAAACATGCATCTGATTCTTAAGCCTTCAACTTGGCCACCAAGGACTGCTTGGTCTGACACTCACTTGTGTTATGAGTGTGGGGC
Source organism: Pinus taeda (assembly GCA_000404065.3). Classification (NCBI taxonomy): domain Eukaryota; kingdom Viridiplantae; phylum Streptophyta; class Pinopsida; order Pinales; family Pinaceae; genus Pinus; species Pinus taeda. The sequence continues at coordinate 230,250 of APFE031492739.1, read as the reverse complement.
TCTTGTGGAACTCACACCACTTTCATTTGTCCTTCTTTGACTTTTTGGTGTTTTTCTTTTCTTGCGGCTTTGACAGGTTGCCTTGGGTCACCCCCCCTTGGCTTTGTTCTTTGTTCTTTGGTTTTGCAGATCCAAAGTCTCACTTCTTTTGCTTAAACTTCTGCTCGATCTTGACAACGTATCGATATGTCGTGCCAAGAGAAGAGATGTTCAAGAACTCCATCTCATCCTGGATGTACCTGTGTAGGTAGCCATGGTATTTGAGTACCAAATGCAACTTAGAATCCTTGATACCCAACTTTGTGTGAAGGGTATGAAAAATATTGTGAACTTCAGCACATCTTGGTCCCTTCCCTGCCGCAGCGTGGTCCACTTTATGTATTTGTCCTCGTAGCTCTTGAATGGGTAGTACTGCCCCTTGATGGCATCTTGGAATGAATTCCAAGTGGGTGTGGCTGAAAATAGTGAGTTCGTACTTTCATCCTTCTAATTGCAGTAGGTTTCCCACCAGTCCTTGATGTGGGGGGCTGCTTTGAAGAGTGCAAAAGTGATCTTTTCTCTACTGGAAAAATCATTAACAGAAAAATAACCATCTAGTAGATTTAACCATTTATCTACAACATTTGCGTCTATATGACCCTCGAATATGGGGATTTCAAATTTAACTTGTACCTTAAAGGGTGTGTTGTTTCCAAAGTAGCTGTTGGAAGCAAATGTGTCGCCCTTGGCTAGCTGTTGAAGGATTTGGGCAAAGTTTCCCATCGTCGCTTCCTTTGTCACTCGAGGGCTTCTTTGAGCAAGATTTTGATAGGATCTCCTGCCCCCTCATCTTTCTTTTAATCCTCCATGGGAGGCCATCAGGATTTGCGAGGTTGGTCTTGCAAGGGTTCGACTAGTTCAAGCCGTAACTCCTTATATCCCGACCTCGTTGGGGACATGCAAAGAAAAACAGAGAAAGAGAAGAGCCCTTTGATACCACTAATCTAAATTTAAACATGAACACAAAAAATATAGATATAACCATAAATAAAAAGATGCAGTAGAAATAATACTTCATTTCATTGATGTAAAATACTGAAATATGCTTACAAATAGAAATGGAAATAAACCAGCTAGGGTGATTGTAGCTTATCTTTGAGAAGAGATGTGGCGAATACATGCCTCTGAATTATCTTCCAATGAGGCTCGAAGGCCTATTTATTGTTTAGAAACAATGGAAAACCCTAAACATCCAAAAACCTAACCCTAGGAGATGAAGCGCCAAACTATCAGGCCCGTTTTGGGAAAATTGGTACATCAACTTCTTGAGGTCGTGACTTTGGCATATGATCTTCGTTTGACGCACAAAATACCTTGTTAGAAAGATATATCTAAGGAATACAAGTTTTGGATGAGAAGCATTAGTCCATGGACCTATGTTGCTCCTAGTTTCCCCAAACAACGTCATTTAGGGCCTCAAAATGGCTTTGGAAGTGCAGGACTCGAAAAACTGCTAAAAATAGTAAATTGTGCTACAATTAAGGAAGATGAAAAACTGAAAGAGACAATTGTGGGGGTCCAAGTGGGGTAGGTGGTTGGCCACCAACATCCACCTGGATCATAACACAAGTAGAGACGACTTACCTCTATCGATGATATTCCTTACTTGTACTTTTGGAGTTGAATGCTCTTTGAATTCTACTAACCACAACAAAGAATTTTGGGGACGACTCTCCACCCAATCCTAGGGTCATCTGCACATAATATTTCTACAACTAACCACCCTTGAGCCCTCAATCAACATACTACTTCTAGGGAATCCTTTGTCTCACAAAAATTTTCTCCTAAGAGAAAGAATGAAGGAATGGACGAATCTCCTCTTCCTCATTGTCCATTATATAGACCAAAAAATGGAAAGGGACTCGTATGCACACATTCGACCTGTGAACATGCCAAGATTCAAAAAAACAAAGAAAGGAAAAGGTGTAACAACCCCAATTTCAAATATACAAATAATTACATCATTTTATATTATTAATAATCAACACCCAATTATTCAACTAATTAACATAGAATTTAAAAAAACACGAGTAGAGACAACTTAGCTATATCGACAATATTCCTTACTTGTACTTTTGGAGTTGAATGCTCTTTGAATTCTACTAACCACAACAAATATTTTGGGGACGACTCTCCACCCAATCGTAGGCTCAACTGCACATAATATTTATACAACTAGCCACCCCTAAGCCCTCAATCAACATACTACTGCTAGAGAATCCTTTGTCTCACAAAAAGTTTCTCCCAAGAGAAAGAATGAAGGAATGGATGAATCTCCTCTTCCTCATCGTCCATTATATAGACCAAAAAATGGAAAGGGACCCATATGCACACATCCCCATCTGTCAACATGCCAACTTTTATTTATTTATTTTAAGTTTTACTTAATTTAATATTTCGCTTAGTTTAAGTCTTTCTTATTTTATTCCTTTTCACTTTTTGTTAACTTTACTTATTCTTACTATTTTTATAGTTTACTTCCGTATATATTTATTTAGAAGTCTAGTTTATTATTTTTTATGTTATTTATTTATTATTACTATATTATCTTCATTATATATTTTTTGGCTACGTGGGGCCTAACCTAGGTTCAGCAGTGAGTTTAGCCAAGCAAATCCCAGTACCACTGGACCTTTCGGCAACAATCCATGGAGCGCGGATTGAGTTCTCACTCGAAGTAGTATGGGAGGGTATTGGAACTAGGTTTCTGCAACCTAGGGATGTCTTGATGAGGGTTCTGGAGGTTCGTGATCCTAATTTGCACGCTGCGCTGCTCCGCGTAGCTTTCTATTCTTCGCAGCCCGTGCACACCTTTGTGAATACAGTATTATTTCAATCGAATCCTTACTATGCTATTATATTAGTGCTTAACTTAGTTTGTGCGAGCCCAATATTCTTATTACTTATTCAACTTTCAGATAAGTGTGCGTACTCGAAAACAATATAAATGCATAAAGATAACCAGAACATAGAAATACAGATCTACAAATAGACGCACAATATTCTTAATCAATCTTATCTTTATTAATACTCAAGTTCAGTTATAGACTTGACTCCGCCCTGCGCACTCCGTTGCAGGGGTCTGCACACTCAGTTACAAACTCTACTAGGCCTCTACGCACTCAGCTACAGAGCCTCTACCTACCACTGCAACCCAATACACTTCAAATTCAATTCTATCTTCTAACCACGCCTTCGCATCTATCTATTACTCGACAAAAACTCTAAAAAACTATCTTTACACTTAGAGCCTCGTTCTATTTATACAATCCCATGGTCCGTAGACCATGGGTAGATTGACTCAACATTACATTATTTTACATTATTTTAGGGCGGACAACCCTAGACTCTTACACTCCGCGCCCGTACATCATGGAGTATTTTAATTACATTGACCAAAACTCGGGCTTTAAGCCCCAAAACCATGCTATGGGGGGATCCACTTCCCAACAGGCCCCCAACACAATCACCGTGACTCATCCTGAGTCACTCTGTTGGTTCTGCGATCTTTGCATGATGTCCATCCACCTATGACTGTGCGATGCGAAGGTCCGTAATGCCCCGTTTTGTCGTTGGTTGGATCTGTTGCATTTCTACTTCTGAATCATCTGCATTTGACTTGATTCTCTTCCTTGGTGCCGACTTCTAGTACTTGTGTTTATAGTCCCTCACCTTTGCCCAACTTCGTAGGTCGTGAAGACTGTGCATTGGTCAGTTAGTCAGGCAGCCGACCCACTCATGTAGGGCTTCAGGCAACTGCCATTTACCTTTCCTGGGAAGGGTTATCCATTAAGTTTGATTAGTTGGACCACGCCTCCGTCTATGACCTCTTTTACCACATATGGTCCTAACCAGTGCATTATGAATTTTCCAGGAAATTTTTCGAACTTGCTGTCATACAACAGCACTAAATCGTTTACCTTGAAGGTGCGCAACCTGATATGGCAGTCGTGCCAGGCTTTCTCCCGTTGTTTTTGTACCTGCTAATGGAATCCCGCCAAAAACCATTCTTCCTCGAGTTCTTCTAAGTGCGCGAGCCTCTCTTCCAAGGCTTCATGGTCCAACATGCCTGTAAGTGCTACGATTCAAAAACTAGGGATGATATATTCCATTAGCATAAAAACTTCCATTCCATAGACTAACCTGAAAGGTGTCTGACCCATCAATTTTTTGCATGTGGTTCTGTATGCCCATAATATGGCAGGTATACGCAGGTCCCAGTCATTTCGTTGCACGTTACATACTTTGGTCAACGCAATCTCTAGAATTTTGTTGAATGCTTCTACTATCCCATTAGCTTGCGGATGGTACGGTGTACTTTGTTGATGATACACATGGAACTCCTTGGTGAGTGCATTGATGGTTTCATTCAGGAAGTGTGTTTCGCGGTCACTCATTAAGATTTTCAGGCAAACAAACCATGTCAATACGTTGTCGAACAAAAATTTTGAAGCCGTCGTGATGTGCAGTCCTTAACTGGCTATGCTTCTGCCCATCGAGTCAAGTACTCTATCATGGTGATGATGTAGTGCACACCCATCTTTCCCTGAGGTTTGATCGGTCCCACAAAGTCGATCACCCATTTTTCGTATGGTTGCAACATCATCTATGGATTAAGTGGCATCTCATCCCTTCGTGATGATTTTCCAGTCCTTTGGCATATGTCGCTAGCCTGACAGTGTGCTTTCGAATCTTAATGCAGGGTTGGCCACCATAGCCCAGCACGAAGAATCTTTTGTGTAGTCACGCATCCTACATAGTATCCTCTTGCAGCCCCCCATGTGCTTCTGCGAGGATCTGTCCTCGTTCAAATTTAGGTACATATCTTTGCAATATCTCATCGTTTCCCATTTTGTAGAGGTGCCCTGCGATGACCGAAAAGTTCGTCACGTGCACCACCAATTCCTTCTTCTTCTTGACTAAATATTCCTTCAGCCCAGTCCCTATGGTTAAAAAATGAATTATATCTTCAAAGTGGTCATCTGCGACACGCACTACAAAGAGTTGTGCATTCGGTAGTCCCTCCTCCAAAATTGTTGGCTCCTTGCCTGTCTCAATTCGTGATAAGTGATTTGGTCCTGCATTTAGGCATCCCAGCTTTACGATGACCTCAAAGTCATATTATTGAAACAGTAATAGCCATTTTCATATGCGCCCCCCCAACACAGGCTTGTTCACCAGGTATTTCAACGTGGAATGATCGATATACATCTTGAAGTGCCCGCCAAGTAAATAGTGTCGGTATTTCTAGAGCACGTACACCTTCACCAACCCTTTGCACTCAGTAGTAGAGTGTTCTTTTTAGCTTTGGAAAGTTGCTGACTCACGAACGCGATTGGGTGATTCACGCCTTCTGTGCCTTCCTGCATAAGTAAAGCTCCCAGCTCAATACATGACGCATCAACATGTACATGAAATTCTACGTCCCCTTTTGGGAAGACCAAGATGGGAGCAGATGCCATTTTCTCCTTGAGAATATCCAAAATTTTCCTACAATCATCATTCCAACAATATGTAGCGTCCTTTTTCAATAGTTTTTCCATTGGCATTGTTATTTGTGCATAGCTCTTGATAAACTTTCTATAGTAACCAGTATGCCCCAAAGTAGCGTGTAGTTTTTTGACACTTCGCGGTGCTTCTAGATTGAGAATAACAACAATATTTGTAGGGTCCACCATCAAGCCTTATTTGCAGACCACATGGCCGAGTAGGTTTCCAAAGGGAACGAGGAAAGTGCACTTTTAAGGTTCAGCTCAATCTGGTGTCGTCAGCAAGTATCCATCATCAAACGTAAGCTCTCTATATAGTGTTTAACTAACCCAAATATATTCCAATCATCCAGATAGATCTCCAAGAACTTATGGATGTATTCCTTGAAAGCGGCCACCACTATGCGCGAAAATATCACTGGCGCGTTCTTCAGTCCAAAGGGAAAAACGATGTATTGAAAACAGCCCCATTCGGTTGCAAAGGTTGTCTTGCTCCTATCTTCCGATGCAATGTTGATCTGATGGTACCCTGAGAAGCCTTCCATGAATGAGTAAGCTTCCTAACCACCAACATTTTCTAATACTTCATCTGTGAATGGTGTCTGGAATGGATCATGAAGACAGGCGTCGTTAAGCTTCCTGAGGTTCACGCATATTCTAATTTCGCCCTTCTATTTTTTCTCCTATACTACCATAGGACTTACCCATTCGGATTCTTCCACCGGTTCAATAATTCCGGCTGCGAGCATTTTGTCTAATTTGTCGCAGACCTTTTCTTTATACTTTGGATTCCAATGGTAAGGTTGCTGCTTAACTGGCTTCGCGTCTAGTTTCAGAGTGATCTTCATCATCCCTAAGTTGCGAATGATCCCCTATAAGTCCATGATTTTGGTCGGGAACAAATCTTGATATTCGCAGAGTAACTCAACAACCTTATCTACCATAGCATCGTCCCAATAGTCCACCAAGTCTTGCATACTTCGGCTCCGCATCTATGCCAACGTTTTATCTGCTTTGTTTTTAGTGGCACAGTGATGTCAGAATCCTCAACTGATGGTCCTCGAACCTCGCGACAGCCTTCAGTTTATGGAATATTAATATTTTAGGGGTCATCATCATCATCCTCTACTTGCACATTATAAACTTCTAGGGCCCTGCTTAACTGGGTTGCCCATGCTAGTTGAAGTACTTCCTATGGTTCCTATGGTATTTTGAAGATGGTGGCTTTTACTGCTTCAAGCGCATCGTCAACATTATCCGACCATTGGTCTTCAAATGTAAATGTTAACAAAAATCCCTTGCACAAGACATCCCATTCGTCTGTACCATGTCAGAGTTTCGTCTCAGTATACCAATTCATGGGTATGACATCCAGGGTATGGTAGAATAAATGTACCCATTCAGGCTGTGGTTCTTCCCCATAAGCCTTGGTCCATTTCGTGAGGTGTGTGCATGGGTCATCTCATCCATCCTATTTATCTTCCATTCGTAGTTGTGGTTTCCCAAATCGTAGGTGCATCATCCTTCTACATCCGCGCCAGTTCTCAAAATTTCCTTGATCTGTTCCCCACCAGTGCATTGGTGTTACGCACAACGCCCACTTCAACGCATCGAACCGCTATTGTTCCGGTACTGTGCTTTCAAACTTTCTCAAGAATTCATCCACTGTTGTCAATCCATCATATGTTGGCAGATCTCGAGCCTGTGTTGTTACACAACGCAGTGATCTAATCATCATGTTGCAATTCAGCATTGTCACTTCATTCAAATGAGTGTGCCAGCGCTCGACTTCTTCATCTAAATCCAAGGTGCAGGAACTTGCACACTCCCATGAGATCCTTCCATCTGCAGTCAGATTCACCCAATCCTAATATCGCACAGTTATCTTGTAAATACAATCTAGCTCATTGTCACGCACAGGTTTAGTGTAGCGCTACACGTAGGGATTTTTTCTCGAATATCATCTTCCACTACATGTAGGGACTTTTTCTTGAATATCATCTTCCATTTCTTTAGGTTGATGAATCCATTCATATCAGTGGCCCAGTCTATTCCTAGCAATGCAAGATAGGGATTGTTGTCATCTACAATCTCCATTACTTGAAAGTTTGTCTATGTGCTCATGCCTTCGATGTCAACTGTTACCCCTTGCAACCTCCCCATGGGTAAAATATTTTGTTGGTTCGCCATTCATAATTGAATAAGGGACCACTGCAACGCAGGCCTGCCCATGCGTTCCCATTTTTCTTCGGTAACACATTCGTGTCCGATCCCAGATCTAGGATGACCTGATCCATTTCGTACTCACCAATTTGCGCCATCAATCTCATTTCCCTCCCGGTGCCCAATGCATGCTTTCCTAGCTTCCAAACTATGCACGGTTCTCTTAACCCCGCGCACCTAGTGATCAGCTCCTGTTGTCCCTTAACTACCTTGTTGTCATGCAGTAGTTTCATGCATGTCTCCAGAAAGGTAGTAAGAATAGAAGGATCCATCCCTGGCTCTGGTTGATCCTTACTACCTGATGTGGAGACCTCCGCGAAGCTCTTCTTAGCTTCCATGAATGTCTCCTTTGCACATTCTAATTCAAACTTAGGTTCCTTTGCAGGAGCCTTCCAAACCCATGTATCCTCCTCGGGCTACTTCGCCTTATCCTCCCCTGTGATTGCACCACTTCTAAGAATCATGTTCACATTTGGGTCTTCTTCGCGTGGTTCAGGCCTCATCATTTGGATATTTTGAGTCAGAGGAGGCTGGAGTACCCCTTTCTCACGCATCTGTGCGATCAATGTAGGACAATCTACCATTTCATGATCAAACTAAGCACAATATGAACAGGATATTCTCGTCGGGTTGGTACAATTGCGAGCATAGTGCCCTAGTCCTCCGCAATTGTATCAAATCAATTTTCCGCGGCTCCTTCCTAGTCCCATTCCTCCTCATCCTCGACCTCACCCCTGAAATCCAGCATGCGCCATCCCCGCAGCTAGGTCGAGCGCTCGTGTTTCTGTATAGGCTAGGGTCTGATCCATTATTAACTCATAACTATGACAAGTGCGCTTGTCATGGCCTACTAACCTATATAAATTATAAAACAACTACTGGGGAGTCTGTGTATACTTCTACAACAAATGAAAATTATTCGTCATGTGTTTTCCTCCTATCTGATAGATCACGCACCATAGCACGGGTGTCACACTCGGCCCTGCTCGTGCCTTTGGTCTCAATGGAATTGGTCCCCCTCCTACCCAGTAGCTCACTAATAATGAACACTGATCCTTGTCATGGCCCTGGCCTTTGCATTTTATGCACCATACTTCCTCGCACGCCTCTGGCTGTAGTGCCTTATCCTACTTCAAGCTCTGCATTTCCAGGCAGATATTCTGTAGTTGCATGTGTATTTGTTGAACTCCCAACTCAAGATCTTGTATTGGGGTCTCATGCAACCTCATCGCCGTTTCCAACGCTTCGGCCTAGGTTAAAAGATTCTATTGTGATAGTGCCATCCTCAGGTGCAGTGTCAAAGATGCCACAAACCATGTGTGGTGTTGCACATTCGTTAGCATCATATTAGCCTCGTGAATCGTACTCTTCAGCCGCTGATCTAGATCCCAGGGTGTCTCGCCTGGAAGCATCGTAATCTCTTTAAATCCGATGATTGACTATGTTTCTGATTTCAGCCGGCTAAATTCTCTATTCAACGCATTCTGGATCTCTGCTATCCTCGCGTTCGGGTGGTCATTAGAGTGCTTGATATACCATTTCAACGCACAATCCTGCAACGTGCTCACCAATGTAGCCTTCTTAATGTTATCGTTCGTGACCCCTTGCGCTTCCCACACTGCTCTTACCATGAACCAAAGCTGGTCCAGATCCTCATTCCCTACTCCTCTGAATACGGGTAGCTTGATCGCGCTCGCCATTATGAACCGCGGGGGTGGTGGACATGGAGTGGGTGGAGATGGGGGTGAAGCGGGTGGTGGCATGGGTGGAGGTGGTAAATGTGGAATTCATTGCCTTATCAAACTGATTGCACTTCTCGGAGAGACCGGAGCGAGCTCTTCCTCGCTCTCTCGCGAAGGTGAAATTAAGGGACTGTTTCCCAATTCCCTGCTACCTTTGTAGATATTTCTGCTCTGCATCATTCCAAACATTAATGTATTCGCATAACCCATCTTAATCCAGGTATTCAAATATGTAATGTACTTACCTCGTGGTCCCTTCAGAAAATGTCGTTCTGCTTCGTTGTAGCTCATGGTCATGTCTACCGCAAACTTAGTGATAAATCCCCCTATTATCCAGTTGAGCCAATGGTCCACAGCTCGCACGATCTTGTCTTCTGATGCCTCTAGTCTGCGCACTAATTCCGGAGTCCACACTATCGGTTGGTCAAGCTTACGCCTTCCCTAGTTGTCAGCTAATCTTGCAATCCACTCATACAGTTCAGAGGGAAACGATGCAAAGGAATCTTGTGGATTTCCATATACACGTAACGGTCCAGCCACCTTTTCTCAGATACTTGCGGAGTTCTATTTTCCTGTGTCACAAAATCATGAATCTTCTTGTCCAACCACTCTTTAATTTCCTTCTTTGTTGGGTTCTATTGGCATGACATCAGACATCCCTTAGGCAGATCCTGGTCTTGGCAATGAAACCATTTGTTGGCTACATGGGGCTTGACCCAGGTTCAGTAGTGAGTTTAGCCAAGCAAATCCTGGTACTATTGGCTCTTTCGGCAATAGTCTGCGGAGCGCCGACTAAGGTCCCACAGGAAGTAGTATGGGAGGGTGCTGGAACCAGGTTTCCACACCCTAGGGATGTCTTGATGAAGGTTCTAGACATTCGTGATCCTATCCTACGTGTTGTGTTGCTCCATGCAGCTTTCTATTCCTCACAACCTGTGTGCACCTTTGTGAATACAGTATTATTTTAATCTGATCCTTACTGTGCTATTATATTAGTGCTTAACTTAGTTTGTGCGGGCCCAATATTCTTATTACTTATTCAACTTTCAGATAAGCACGTGTACTTGAAAACAATATAAATGCTTAAAGATAGCCAGAACATAGAAATACAAATCTAGAAATAGATGCACAATATTCTGAATCAGTCTTATCTTTATTAATACTCAAGTTTAGTTACAGACCCAACTCCGCCCTGCGCACTCAGCTACAGGGGGTCCACGCACTCTGCTGCAGACTCTACTAGGCCTCTGTGCACTTAGCTGCAGAGCCTCTACCTACCACTACGACCCAATACACTTCAGATTCACTTCTATCTTCTAACCATGCCTTCACATCTATCTATTACTTGACAAAAACTCCAAAAAACTATCTTTACACTTAGAGCCTCACTCTTTTATACAATCCCATGGTCCACAGACCATGGGTAGGATGACTCAACTTTACATTATTTTAAATTATTTTAGGGCAAACAACCCTAGACTCTCACGCTCTGCGCCCATACATCACATAGTCTTTTCATTACATTGACCAAAACTCGGGCTTTAAGCCCCAAAACCATGCTATGGGGGGATCCGCTGCCCAACAATATTATTTGTTTATTATTATTATCTTTTCTTTATTACTTACAATTATTATCTTTTCTTATTGTTTATTATTTATTTAATTATATTTAATATTATATTATGTTATTTATTTATTATTATTATTAGGGGGCATTACATACTCCCGCTCTTTAAGAAACTTCATCCTGAAGTTAAGCTAAATCATTTAACATTTTATTTTATGCAGTTATATTACTTCACGTTTTCTCCACACCCTCTATTGAACTAGTATAACCAGCACGCATCGAAATTTCCACAACACCCAGAAAATTTCAAGGAATCTCTGTCCTTTTTCCCACTTTTGGAATGATGCATAAGCCTCATCATTCTACACCATAGACTGTGGATGACCCCAAGGCTCGTGCCAAGGCTTATACCTCATTTAACCCAAGACATGCATTCAATCACGGTACTCAATGAATCCAGGCATCTCGCAAGGCTAACCCACTCCCTCCACACGCATTAATATGCATAACCCTAGGCATTGAATTCCTTAGACCCCCACTATACTTCAACATCCCAATCTAATATCATGAACTTGGCCTCCTCAAGATGGTCCCATAGCTCCTCAATATCTATGCATCAAGAGCTATACAAGACAAAAGAACCACTGGCATATGTCCCCAGCCCATATGGTGTTACATATTCTCCCTTACAGGTATGGGCTCCCATGAGATCATCAAATAAATTGGTCCTCTTGGCCCATTTGCAAATTTTCTATCAATAACAACATCTCAACATACGTCCAAGTCATTAGCTATAACACCATAGTATCATAGAAAATAATCCACATGTCAAGTATTGCATGTCATCATAAGAATATAACATCATTGTTATCACAAAATTTTGCATGTCATAAATCTACATACAATTATCACATGCTTCACATCATAATATCCGCCTAAGTTAAAACATCAACATTCAACATCAAAGACATATCATCACACAATAAATGAATCACATGCCAATATACATAAACATAATATCATAATCCCTATGCATATCATATTCATCATAATTATACAACATCATTATTGTATCAACTATATAAATAAGAACCACATGTGCATCATTATCCTCAAGCCATCATATCATGAAACCTCATCCCAATATTATACTCAATGACCCTATTTTGACATAATAGTTAACTAAAACCATAGCTGAAATCATAGTGTACGATTTAGATGTATCTATAAAATATAAACAATAAGACATGATCTAGATGCTCCATAAAAGTATCTACCTTGGCTAAGTTATGCACTCCTATCTAGTTCACCACACAATTTAATCAAATAGATAAGGGAAGTCATTAAAAATAGCATCTTCATCTTCCCAGGTAGCTGACGCTGGGCTTTATTGGTCCCACTGAACCTTGAATTGCTCAAAATCATGATTCTTGAGACAAATTCGATGGTCCAGTATACATAATGGTTTGACTTGAAGGACTCCCTCCTCAAAAACCTATAATTTCTCAAATTTCAACACACGTGATGGGTTGAGTACATATTTTCTAAGGATAGAAACATGAAACACATTATGCATCCTTCTTAGATGGAATGGTAGCTCGAGCTTATTAGCAATTGTTTTGATCCTCTCTAGGATATCAAATGGGTCGAAAAATCTAGGGATAACTTTGTTCCGTTACCAAATATGAAGGAACTCTTATAGGGTTTGGCTCTAATAAAATCTTGGCTTCCTTTCTCAAAGCTTATATCAATTCTCTTTCCATCTACATAACTTGTATGGTGATCCCTAGATTCTTTTAGCCTCTACTTAATTGTAGCCATTTGTTCTTCCATTTCTTGGAGCATTTTAGGGCCCAACATGACTCAATCCTGTAATCGATCCCATCTCAATGGAGTATGACAGGGTCTTCCATATAAGAGTTCAAAGAGAGCTTTGTGAATTGAACTGTGATAATGTAACACCCTCCTCCCACATCTACCCAAGTAACTAACCAACCGGGGTAAACATGTGACGAAGAGTTACTATGATATGATTCAACTCCCCATGTTTCAGTTAAGGAAGTGGAACCAATGGAACACAACAAAATAAACCTTCTAAGTCTACTGCAGAACCCCCAGGAGCCATCCAAACCTTATAGGTGACTAGCCCCTGAGAAAAACTAAATTTTTACTACATTAATCCCCAAGTCACTCCCATGACATGGGCATGAGTGCGATTGGGACCCTCTAATCACTCCCACATTATCAGAATGCCTGTGACTAGGGACTTTCCCAAGCATTTATGTGCCTACAACTCTGAATTTTGTGCCACTTTTTTAGGCCCATGGTTTAGGTAACTGCACAGAAATCCATGGCACTTCTAGAAATGAAATATAACAATGGAATAATGATAGAAAATGTAATTACTTGAACAAGGAGTTGACTAGACCCCTACTAGCCATGACTAACATTTCATCAAACATGATGGGAGCCATACATTTTCACTGTCATAAATCTCATTCATAACCAACATATAACCAACATATAACCAACATAAATATAAGCCACATATAAAAAAGTATATTTACCCATAAAATACCAAGAAGAAAGTGATAAATTATTGATGATTGCATAAGCCGACCATGTATGGGACTTCCACGAACCACCCAACTGTAGACTAGGCTACACCAAATCTTTCTTTCATCCAGTCTCCCCCATGCCATATTCCAAGCATGAATGTGGGATCTCATAAATCAAATCATTCAAAACCATCTACAGCTTCCAAAGGCAAAGCCACCTCAACCCTCAACTAGTGATTCCACCTAATGGGCGGACATCACTAACCATCACTAGATTTGTCTCTACCCAAGTTGTCTAGGGCTCCAGAGCATTTGGTCCAACTTGGGCTTCTAAGACTAGTAACTCAACCCACAACTCTTGTCAGGTTTCCAGAGCATTTTTCCAACTAGGACTTCTAGGACTAGTAACTCAACCCACCAAGGATTTCGAGCAGTTGTCCAACTAAGGCTTCCAGGACTAGTTACTCAGACCAAGATATTATAAGGCTTCAAGAGTGCTTGTCCAACCAAGGCTTCCAAGAACAAGTAACTCCACCCATAGCCACAGGCACAAGAAAACCAACCAAAAAAAAATTAAACCCACAACACCATGACTATCTAGGAAATGGCAAGGTTAGGAAAATTCACTTTCAATCCACACAATCCTCCATGTCAATGATAGATCATAAAAAAGAAATCACATGCATATGCTAGACATGCCAAAACTAGTGAGGAAAACATACATGCAACTCGGTACCTGCAAGAAAAAAACCATTGTAGCTATTGATGTCGATGTCCTCTTGCACTTTCATGCTCTTCCTTGGACTTCTTGCTCCAAAACTCCAAGTATGCCACACTCCTCCAAGAGTGATCCAAGACAAATCGAAGTGTCCAAGAGTATGAGAGAGCGAGAATAGAGAGAGAGCTCTAAAACTAAACTGACAAAACTCCATGAACTTATCACCAGAAGCAATTTTATTAATGAGGCCTCTATTTTATTTATTTTTCATTATTTTCCTTCATTTTCATCCTCACATGCAGTATGTTACCTTTCCTCCCTTTTATCCTAATTTCCATTATTTTCGCTAATCAATGTCACTGTGCCTTTCCAACTCCTTAGCCATTTCCTTTTCCAATTTCCTTAGACATTAATTAATCACAAGTGATCCCCATCACTATGTTTTTTTCCCAACATTTAGCTTAGAATACGTGTCCCATGATGAAGGTCTTATTTTACCTTTATTAATTTTTTCATGGATTTTTAACCAGGGTTGTTACAGAACCCTCCCCCTTAGGTGAACATCGTCATCAATGTTCAATGACACTTAAAACCAAAAAGACTGTTGTAAGAAAAACATACTTCCCATGAAGCCTTATAAGTTAGCTCGTTGCAGTATTTACAATGATCAACCTGGTGAGAAGAAAAGCAACATGACAACCATAATGACATGAGACCCATACCACTTATTGGAGCTTTATAACATATCTCATGGCAGTATTTACATCCATATAAATATGTACTATACCAAAACTTCATACCAAAACATATATTGAAACATATACCAAATCATTCTCTCAACCAATGAATAGAGAAGGATAGATAGCCCACATCTGATCCACCATCTCCCATGTAGCTTTATCAGGACCAAAGAGCTTCCACTTCACTTTAACATACTCAATTTCTTGGTTCCAAAGCATGACAATATTTCTATGCAAAATGCACCAAGGTTCTGACTGGAATTCTCCTTCTGGCTCCACTTGCAATACATACCATTCAATCACATGATCAACATCTTTAACATCTTAAACAATGACACATGGAAAACATCATGGACTTTCACTGTCAGAGGTAGCGCAAGTCGATAGGCTACTGACCCAATCCTCTCAATAATCTTGAAAGGTCCACAAAAACAAGGTGCCATGTTGGCACATGATCCAATCCATAAGGAGCTATTCTTCGGCTTGATACATAAGTACACCTACTCCCCAACCTAAAACTCCTTACATAACCTATTCTGATCTGCATAGATTTGCTACCTATCCTGTATTGCTTTCAAAATATTCTTGATTACCTGCATTTCATGTTCCATTTCTGGTAACATATCTAGTCCTATCAATACTTTGTTAACTTGATCCCGCCAACTAATAAGAGTATTACAACTCCGACCATAGATTACCTCAAACAAACTCTTCCTTAAAGACTCCTGATATCCATTGTTGTAAGAAAAATCTACTGGTAGAATATACTCTTCGCACTTCTGCTACTGATGCATCACATACATCCTCAACATATCCTAAAATCTCATGTTGACCATCTCTGTTTATCCATCTGTCTGTGGATGATAAGTTGTGTTGAAGGCCAACTATGTACCTAAACCTACAAAAATATCCTTCCAAAACTTGGAAGTGAACTTCACATTCCTGTATAGCACAATCTTCTGCGGAACACCATGCGATCTCACCACATCTCTGATGAAGACCTGTGCTACAACATTCATGGAGTTTGTAGACTTTACTGGAATGAAGTGTGCTACCTTCGTCAACCTATCCACCATAACCATGATGTGATCATTCCACCTATATGTCCTCGATAAACCTATGATAAAGTCCATGGAAATGACCTCCCATTTCCACTATGGAATTAGAATTGGCTATATTAATCCACATGCATTCTTACACTTTTCCTTCACCTGCTGAAAATCCAAGCACCTAGGCACCAACTTTGCTATGTATCTCTTCAAATTCGACCAATAGTAAAACTTCTTCACTGTTGTCAATGTCTTCTGATAGCTTGGGTGACCTAAATATGGTTTCACATGAAACTCCCTCAACATCACCTTCTTGACTTCACTATTGTCTGGCACATATATCTTATCTCTAAACCTGACCAATCCATCTGTTTTGAGACAATAGTCCACATCTTATGCATGTACTTGTACCTATACCACTACATGTACTTGTACCTGCACTCTGTTTCAATCTGTGCCTAAGCTTCGTAGACCTAACATCCTGTTGATGTGCCTGCACGATTTTATCTTGTAGATCTGTCCCATTAGAGCTCATAGCTGCTATATGATTCACCTATATCCACCCACTAGGAGCATATGCAACCCTGTTCTCTTTACCTTTAATATACTTGTTCTAAAAATCGAACTCACTGATCGTGGCCAACCATCTCACTTGCCTAACATTCACATTTGGTTGGTCAAATAGATACCACAATCCACTGTAATCACTCAATACAAATCGTCTTCCAAGAAGATAGTGCGTCCACATTTTTAATGCATGAATGGTCGTTGCCAAATCAAGATCATTTGTTGGATAGTTCTGCTCGTGCTCATTTAGTTTTAGTGACTAACAATACACTACATGTCCTTCCCTCATAAGGACTCCACTAAGCCCTCTCTTTCAAGAATATGTACATACCAAACACTCTTTGTTCGTATCTACGATCTTTAACACTAGGGAATGTGTCAACAACTGCTTTAACTACTAAAAATTGGATGCACATTCCTCTATCCATTCAAACCCCTTTCCTTTCCTTTGCAATGATGTGATAGGATAAGAAATATGTGAGAAGTTCTTGATGAACCTCCTGCAATACCTACTAACCCCATGAAGGATCTTATCTCATCCACATTCCTAGGAGCTTCCCACTCCATGATATCTCTTACCTTTTCTAGGTCCATTACTATTCCTTCCTTGGAAACCACATGTACCAAGTAATGTACCTTAGTTTGAAAGAAACTGTACTTTCTTAGCTTAGCATACAACTTATGCTCTCTCAAAAATCTCAATATTGTTGTTAAGTGTCCATCATGCTCTTCTTCATCTTTAGAATATACCAATATATCATCAATGAACACAATAACAAACTTTTCCAAATAAGGATGCAACACACTATTCATCAAGCACATAGAAGTAGCTGGAGCATTAGTGAAACCAAATGGAACTACAAAAAATTCATAATATATGTGCCTGGTCTGAAAAGTTGTCTTGTGAATGTCATCTTCTTTAATGTGTACCTGATGATATCTGGATCTCAGGTCAATATTTGAGAACACTGATGCTCCCTTCAACTGATCAAACAAATCATGAATCCTTTGCAATGGATACCTGTTCTTGATGGCCACTTTGTTCAACTACCTATAATCAGTGCACAATCGAAGAGTACCATCCTTATTCTTCACAAACAATACCGATGCACCCCATGGTGATACACTTGTCCTAATGTATCTCTTGTTTAGTATTTCCTTCAATTACAACTTCAACTCTACCGACTTTAGAGTGATCATACTATATGGTTCTTTTGATGTTGGTGTTTTCCCTAGTACCAACTCAATAGAAAAGTATACTTCCCTGTGAGCTGGCAACTCTAAAATATCTGTAGGAAATACATCCTGAAACTGTTGTAGAAATAGGTACCTGCTCAAAACATCTGCATCCTCAACTTCCTTACCTTTGTCACTAGAAATATGCCCTAAAAATAACCCACACCATTTCCTGCAACTGTGTTGGCCTGCACAGCTATCACCATTCTCATTGATGTTGCTTTCTTGTTACCCTGCAAGGCTCTTTTTTCCCCATTTTCATCCAACACTCAATAGAGTTGACATAACAATCCACTATGGTCCTATGAAGATACAACCAGTCCATACCTAACAACATACTATATGATCCCAATGATAATACATTCAAATGTCTTGAGCTGGGCATACCATTCAAATCAAATGCACAAGAGCTTACCCAATGATGAACTCACTTCTTTGTACCTGTAACCAACTACACTAACCAAGACTCTGAATGTACTTCTTTATTCAAACCACACTTATCCACCAGGTAAGGATTAACATAACTATAATTAGATCCAAGGTTAATCATAATAGAAACAAGTTGATCACAAAGCTTACCACCCATCTCAATAATAGACGCCTAGTGATCTACTTTTATAGTATCCACCACTGCATAAATCCCAAGAATACTCTGTAAAAACATATCCAACTATATGTGCGTCCTGAGCACTATAGATGTGTGGTCTACCACCCTGATGTCATGGAAAATCTCTCCTACGATGCTCTCCTCCACAAATCCAACACTGCAAAGGCTTCTAGCCTTTACCCTTATTCTTCTCCTCAGATCGAAGTCCCTGTCCTCTGTCAGATGCCTTGAACATCTTATATGGGACTACATTCTCTTTCATTACAGGAATTTTCAGGTCTAAAATGGGCCTTCTAAGAAAAACGTACAACCAAAATAAAATTTATAAGAACCAATAGGATTCAAGATGATGATGTCAACCATGGGGGAATATTCACCATTTTTGGAGTAAAAACGTAAAAATCTAAAAAAATAATAAAATAATAAAACTACTTTTTCAACTCGTATTTTCAACTTATATCCCTAGGGTTTTACTCAAATTTTGAGTGGGAGTACTCATTGGATGAAAAAATTGATTCCTCATCCAAAGGAGTACCCATATTGCATACTTTTGATGGACCCTACTACATGAAAAACAAAAAGTACATGAAAAAACATGACTGAAATCATGTTTTCATGTATTTCTCATTTTTCATGTAGAATGGTTCATTGAAAGTATGCAACATGGGCACTCCTTGGATGGTGAATCAAATTCTTCATCCAACGAGTGTTGCTGCTCGAAATTTGAGTAAACCCATAGGCAAATAAGTTGATATACGAATTGAAAAAATAGTTTTTTCTTTTTTCCCTCTAAAATTTGATGATGTAATCTAATATTATTTTATTATTTCCACATTTATTTTATAATTTCCTTAAGAGGCCCATTTTCGACCTAAAAATTCCCCTAATGTATTACCTATACCCTAAGGTCTTGCTCGCTTCTTGTCCTATTTTCCTTTTTTTCTTTGCATTACCTTTCCAGTCCGACTTAGTCTCAAATCTGCATTTTGATTGTACGTAATAATGCATTAGCTTCTAATGGCCTCCTCCAATGATATAGGCTTATCAAACTCAATCATGCCTTTGAATTCTATCGACAACCTGATGAATCTATGAATATTGAACTTCTCCTCCTTTAGGTAAGGCACATACCTCAACAACTCCATACATCTCCTCGTGTTCTCCTCACTGGTCATAGATCCCATCTTCATCTCATAAAATTCCTTTTCCCTGTCATCAAAAAATCTCTCTGATAGATACTTATTCCGGAATAGCCTCTTGAACTCACTTGAAGTTAACTCCTCCTCATAAATATCTTTGATGTTCATTACATCTTCCCACCAGATATCTGCTTTACCTTTAAGACTTAATGTAGCTATTCTAGCCTTCATGTTCTCTGAATAATTGTGCAATCTAAAGAACCTATTCATTCCAAACAACCATGCTTCTGCATCCTTTTTTTTCTTCATCTCTCCATGAAATTTAGGTGGCTTTTCTTTCTTAAACTCATCCAAAAAATGTCCCTTGCCACTCCTCCTGTAAGGATGATAACGATGACGATCATGATACATGTAAGAACCATAACTAGAATAGTACCTATGTCTATCACCTCTCCTATCTAGAGTATCCAAGAATCTTCCATCTCTGATGGTGTCATCTCTATCCAACATGTACCATCCAAGAGACCTATTGTTATATGCCCCATTAGTTATGTCTTCTTGTTCACGAATGATCTGAAGTGGTCCCTATCTCTGCAAGGCTAAAAAACTTTGAAGGATTACTGCATTGACTTTTGCTTGTTTCTTTTGTGCCTACATGATTCTGTCATTTTCTGCTTTACAACTCCTTATTTCTTCCTTCAATATTCTTAGTGTGTCTGCTATGTCAGAAGAATTCCTAACACCACACTACCCATCTGGTCCATAAGGAGAATCTTGTGCATTTTAGTCTACAATCTTTCTAGTCATATTGATCTCTTTCTTGCAAGTCATCTTATGTCATCTAAACCAAATCATAAACAAACCAACGTACCTTAGCATAATTCAGGGAGGATATTTCATCTGCAAGGTCAACTGTTTTAGCATGATACATGTATAAACATAATAATAACAACATATCGACACATAGAATATAGATATAACAACAAATAAACATCATTCTAGCCATAGTCCATTCATTAATTCATGATCATATCAACTACACATCATGATCTCATGTATGACAACAAAAACCATATCAATGCACACTTGAAAACACGTAAGCACTTGACTGCATAAACAATGCATAACAAATCATACAATCACGATGACACATTCCATGACAGCAACATTAACCTTCACATGGTGACATCACTACAAACATGATCGACATATGTAACAAGAAAATAGACCACACGTATGAGTAACACATATGCAACCAACATGAATGCATGACCAACACACTGCCCATCCAGTCCGAGGGGTGAACCATGCATGCTCTGATACCACTCTGTAACCACCCTCCTCCCACATCTACCCAAGTAATCATCTAACTAGGGAAAACATGTGATGAAGAGTTACTATGATATGATTCAATTCCCCATGTGTCAGTTTAAGGAAGTGGAATCGACGGAACACAACAACACAGACCTTCAAAGCCTACTGCAGAACCCTCAGGAGCAATCCAAACCTTCTAAGTAACTAGCCCTTGATACAAACTAAAGTTTTACTACATTAATCCCCAATTCACTCCCATGACATGGCCATGAGTGCAACTGGGACCCTCTAGTCGCTCCCACAACATGGGTATGCATACGAATGGGGAGTTTCCCAAGCATTTTTGTGCTTGTGACTCCAAATTTTCGACACTTTTTCAGGCCCAATGCTCAGGTCACTGCCCATAACTCCATGCCACATCCATAACTAAAAGATAATAGTAGAATAATGATACAAATGTAACTAATTAAATAAGGACTTGACTAGACCCCTACTAGCCATGACAAGCATTTCATCAAACATGTCACAAATATGCATTCAACAAGTTTAAACAACAAATCTGAGCATAGGGGTCTCATACTTATTTGAGAATCACTTAGAAGCATTGATCCCTCCTCACAATAACTACATTACCATCTATTAAGGAACATATTCATTGTACATTAAGTGATTAAATAGAACATGATAGGAACCATAAATTTTCATAGTCATAAATCTCATTCATAACCAACATATAACCAACATAAATATCGAGCATACAACAACCATATAAGCCACATATAAACAAGTATATTTACCCATAAAATACCAAGGAAAAGAGATCTCTTATTGATGATTGCATAAGATGACCATATATGGGACTTCTACGAACTACCCAAGCGTAGACTATGCTAAACAAAATCTTTCTTTCAACTAGTCACCCCTATGCCATATTCCAAGCATGACTATGGGATCTCATAGAACAAATAAATCAAAACCATCCTGGGATTCCAGAGGCCAAACCACCTCAACCCTATACAAGTGATTTCACCTCATGGTCATACATCATTAACCATCACCAGATTGGTCTCTAACCAAGTTGTCAAAGGCTTCAGAGCGTTTGTTCCAACCAGGGCTTCTAGGACTAGTAACTCAACCAACAACTGATGTCGGGCTTCTAGAGAATTTTTCAACCCAGGGCTTCCAAGACTATTAAATCAACCCACCAAGGGCTTCCAGAGTGTTTTTCCAAACAAGGATTCTAGGACTAGTTACTCAACCCAAGGTGTTACAAGGCTTCCAGAGCATTTTTCCAACCAAGGCTTCTAGGAACTAGTAACTCAACCCACAATTAAAGGCCCAAGAAAACCAACTAGAAAACAAAATTAAACCCACAACACCATGGATATCTAGGAAATGGAAAGGCTAGGCAAATCCACTTTCAATCTAGGCAATCGTCCTTGCCAATGATAGATCATAACCAAGAAACCACATGCATATGCCATGCATGCCAAAACTAGTGAGGAAAACATACATTCAAATTAGTACCTGCAATCAAAACCCATTGTAGTTGTTGATATCGATGTCCTCTTGTGGTTTCCTTCTCTTCCTTTGCCTTCTTTCTCCAAAACTCCAAGTATCCCACACTCCTCCAAGAGTGCTCCAAGAAAACCCTAATTGTCCAAGAGCATGAGAGAGAGAATAGAGAGAGAGCTCCAAAAATGAACTGACAAAAAGCCATGAACTAATATTCAGAAGCCCTTTTATTAATGAGGCCTCTATTTTCTTCATTTTCCATTAGTTTTCTTCATTTTCTTCCTCACATGCAACCTGTGACCTTTCACCTTCCTTTTCTCCTAATTCCCTTATTTTCATAAATAAATGCCAATAAATTCCATTTTTCCTTTCCAAAGCCTTAGCCATTGCCTTTGTCAAGTTCCTTAGCCATTAATTGGTCACAAGTGATCCCCATCACAATTTTTTTTCCCAACATTCATCTTGGAATACCTGTCCCATGACCAAGGTCTTATTTTATCATTATTAATTTTTACATGGATTTTTAACCAAGGCTATTACAGATGACTATTGTTGTATGCAAATTCCATTAATGGAAGGTATTTCTCTCATTGATTTTGTTGATCCATGACATACATTCTTAACATGTCATCTAATACTTGTTTTGATCTCTCTATTTTCCCATCTTCCTTTGAATGATATGAAGTACTGAATTTGAGTTGTGTTCCCATAGATTGTAAAATCCTTTGCAAAAATCTGGAAGTAAAATGTGCATCTATGTTGGATATTATTTTCCAGGGCATTCCATGAAGGTGAATTATTTATTTTAGGAAAACTTGAGCAATACTTGGTGCCTCAAAGGTGTTCTTAACTGGAATGAAGTGATCACTCTTAGTTAATTTATCAACAATGACCATAATGCAGACATGTCTTTGGGAATTTCAATGTAAGCCTCAAAATCCATCGAAACAACTTCCCAGTTAGTTTCTGGTATATCGTGGGGTTTTAAAAGACCTATAGGGTGACAATGTCCAACTTTAAACTATTGAGATTCTAAACACCAGGCCATGAATTGTGTTATTTCTTTTTTCATTCCTGTCTAGAAAAATAATTGTTTTAAATCCGCATACATTTTCTGGACTCCTACATGTGCAACATATGGAGCTTGGTGGGCTTCCTTCATTATTAATTTTCTAAGCTCATCATCAATCAACATGTACATCTTACCCTTATATCATAGCAATACATCATAATCTAAGGTGTATCCTTGCCACTTGGATACAACTGGTTCTCCTTGTAAGGAAACTTTTATTTGTTGGTATTGTTGGTACCCTATTAGGTGGTTTAGAATCCATCTTCTTAGGCCTATCTCCATTATAGTATTGAATGAACTCTAGGTCTCTTACTTAAAGCATCCACAACCTTATTTTCCTTCTCCTTAATGTAGGATATCCTAAAATCATATTCACTAAATAGCTCTCTCCAACATCATTGTCAAGAATTAAGGTCCTTTTGGGTGAATATATGCTCAAGACTTTTATGATCCATTCTTAATTCAAATTGACACCCCATTAGATAATGTCTCCATAGTTTCAAGGCCATTATAGGTACAACTAATTCTAGATCATGTGTGTCATAATTTATTTTATGGGTCTTGAGTTTACGTGAAGCATAAGTGATAACCCCTCCATCCTACATCAATACTGCACCTAATCCTTCTCCTGATGCATCCATGCAGATATGAAAGTCCTTTTCCATGTTAGGCACCTTTAATATTGGGGCAGTTTTTAATTTTCGTTTTATCTCATTGAATGCTCTCTCACACTCACCTGTCCATTCAAACTTAACCCCTTTCATTTGGAGGTTTGCAATGGGACTAGATATTTGTGAGAATCCTTCTACATATCTTCTATAATAGCCTTCCAACCCCATAAATTTGTGTACTTATTTGACATTCTTAGGAGTAGTCCAATCCATTGTAGTTTCAATCTTGTTGAGATCCACTACAATTCCTTTCCCACTAATGGTATGGCCTAGGTATTGAATTTCCTTCTCAAATAAAGAACACTTAGGAAGTTTCCCATATAGATTATGTTCTCTAAGTAATTGAAGTACCAATCTCAAGTGCTCTTAATGCTCCTTCTTATTGCGAGAATAAATGAGGATTTCATCCAGGAACACTTAAACAAAATGATCAAGGTATCCGCGAAAAACACTGTTCATAAGGTCCATGAATGTTGCTAGATAATTAGTCAAACCAAATGGCACCACAATAAAATCATAGTGTCCATATCGAGTTCTGAATCTTGTCTTAGGTATTTCCTCCTCTTTAATTCTTAGCTAGTGGTAACGTGACCATAAGTCTATCTTGGAAAATATTATATCTCCTTTTAGTTGGTCAAAGCATTCATCTATGTGAGGCATGAGGTACCTGTTTCGAATGGTGGATTTATTTAGATCTCGGTAATCAATACATAACCTAAAATTTCCATCCTTTTTCTTCACAAAGATCATTGGCGCACCCCAAGGTGATACACTGGGTCAGTTGAATCCTTGATAAAATAGTTCTTTAAGATGTATACTAAACTAATTAAGCTTTGGGAAAATCATTTGATAAGGTGTTTTGGATATGGGTTTTGTTCTCTATTTCAAGGAAATGGAAAAATAAATTTCTCAAACAGGAGGAATTCCTAGTGGCTTTGGAGGAAATACATATGCAAATTTAGAAAGTAGTGGGTGAAACTTATTAGAGGACTTCTCGTCAGCATGAAAAATCTCTACTACATAAATCTTACATCCTTTCCTCATACACTTATTAAACTTCTTGGCTGATATGAGGCGCAATGTAACATCACGTTTAATTCCCTCGATTACTGTGGGTTTCCCCTAGTCATTTTTGAAAAGAATTGTCTTATTATAGTAATCCACTATAGCTTGATGAAATTCAAGCCAAACCATTTCTACAATTAAGTGATAAGTCTCGAGATCTGTGCTATACAAGTTCATCTTGGTGTCACATCCCCCAATATTAACAATGCAATCCTTTACTAGTGATCCTAGTGATTGATAAGAGCCTGATGACATTTCTACCATCCTGAAGTTACTCTGCTCATGAGTTGTTAATCCACATCTAAGACGTGCTGAACGAGAAATAAAACTATTAGGGGCACATGTATCAATTAAAATAGATAGAAGAATGTTATTTATCATATATGTAGACTCCACAACTGTGGCTTGGTGCTCAACCTGGTGATGATTTACAGCGGCAAGAATTCAATGTGGGTTTTGTGGTCTTCCTCCTTTTGCTTTATTTCCCCCTTGTTTAATCTCTACTTGATACCTTAGATAGTCCCTTCTATAATATGGACCTCCACATTCCCAACATTTTGTTTGAGATTGATGCTTCCTTTGTCCCCGTCCTTCACCACCAAATCCTCTACCTCCACCATTAGTTCTTCTCAAGTAGAGATGACCCCTACGTCCTCCTTGAGGCAACCCAAAAGTTGCACTCGAAATCTAGGCAACATTGTTTCATCCTCCTTGGAATCCATATGGGTGCCTCCTTGTTCTATTTACCATCACCTTGGGGGATTCCTTCCCTGTGCTTCCATCATCCACCATTTTCGTTTTCATATTTATCATCCTCGGGACTTGTTTAGATAAACTAGTGATTTTTTCCATAGTGGTGGGTTCCCACATGGCGAGCTCCACTCAAACCAAAGGATCAAGCCCATGCAAGAATATTTTAGCTTGAAATTATTATCTACCATATATTGACCAACACATAAAATTCAGCTTCATAGTCTTCGACATATCTACCATTATGTCTCACTACATGGAAAGCCCTTATTTGTTGGTGTTGTATTCCTATCATAGGTACCTAGTTCTAAAGGCTTCCTCAAATATTTATCAATTAACCTACAATGGTGTGGATTGCATCTTTGTTTCTTTATTTACCCACCATAATAAAGGTTCTCCTTTTAGTAGACTCATTTTTATTTGGTAAATTTCCATTGAAGTATATGCCTTAAATCTGAGTGCTCTCTTGACACCAATTACTGAAGCTTCTGCTATTGAACCCCCATCTTGACCTTTGAACTCTTGTAATTTGGATTTTTGGACTTCTTTCATAATATCAAGGTTTGTTTGTCTATCTTCACCATTGAACTAAGAATTTGTAACACCCTCGTCCCACATCTACCCAAGTAACCCACCAACCAGGGTAAACATGTGACGAGAGAGAGGCTACTATGATCTTATTCAACCTCCTAGGTCACCTTAAGGAATTGAAACTGATAAAACACAACCAAGCTAACCATCCACACATATTATAGAGCCTCCAGGAGCTACCCCCACCTTTCCAGGTGACTAACCCCTGAGGCAACTCAGCAATTCAAGGACCTAGAACCTCAATCGCTCCATTTCCAAGACCTCCAAGCGACTGAGGATCTCAGTCACTTCCATGATCCTACTTGAGTGCGACTGTACCCTTTTTCTGCTAGTGTTATGACAACAACTGCGAGATTTAAGGCTAAATTCCATGGCTAAGACCTAGTCACTGCCCATAACTTCATGGAATTCACAAAAAAGAAAAGAAAAATAGAGACAATGATGCCAATGAAAATTCTTAAACAAGGAATGAATTGGACCCTACTAGCCATGATAGGTATTTCGTCAAACATATCACAAATATGCATTCTACAGGTCATAATAACACATCTGAGCATAGGGGTCTTATACTTATCTGAGAATCACTAAGAAGCATTGGTGCCTTGTCACATTAGCTACATTATCCTCTATTAGGTCATATATTCATTGCTCATTCATTTACAAATCAAAACATGATAAGAACCATACATTTTCATTGTCATAAAACATATTCATAACTAGCATATAAACAACATAAATAATGCAGATACAACAACCATAAATGCCACATATGAACCAGTACAATTATTCATAAAATACCAAGGGAAGGAACTCTTATTAATGAATGCAAAAGCCAACCTAGTATGGGACTACCATGTTCCACCCGACTATAGATTGGCTAAGCCAAGTCTCTCTTCAGCCAATCACCCCCATGCCATATTCGAAACATGAATGTGGGAATCAAACCAAAAGAACCAACTAGGGCTTCCCGAGGCTAAACCGCCTCACCTTCACCAATAAAAACAGGCTTTACCGTAATCCTCACTCGATCACTAAGCCATAAACAAGCATGGATTCCACTAGATTTCTCCACCTACACCATGAGGAATTTTCTCATCTCATAGTATCTAAGCTTTACCACAACCCAAATTCTGATCGAGGCATCACTGGGCCATAATCGAGACACAACCCTCCAGGCTTTATTGTATATCATGCCATTCAACGGGAAGGATTCCTAGGCATAATCAAAGGAAACCACCTCTAGGATTTATCGTATATCCCACCATACACCTGTTGAGGATTCTTAGGCCCACCAAGGCACACAATACCTGGCTTTACCATAGCCCATAGTTTGGTTCAGGGGTCACTAGGCTAGTTACTTTACCACAATCCACAGTTTGGTTCAAGGGTCACTATGCTAGTTACGTTACCACAATCCACAGTCTGGTGCAGGGATCACTAGCTCATGTGCTCTTTCATTCAAAGATCCACCTCACTCACCTTTGAATCCATCTAAAAATCTACCTCAACCAAAACATGAGAACCCCATATCACCATGGCTATCTGGAAATGGAAAGGAAAGGTTGAAGAACATTATACCAAGAACACACATGCATAACCATGCATGCCAAATCTATTAAGGAAATGACACATGAAAATTGATACCTACATGTAGACTCGTTGTAGCTTCTTGATCCTTCTCTTCCTTGATCTTTTCTTCCTCTTTTCCTTCTTTTCCTTTCTTGATCCAATGTTGAAGTTCTGCAAGAAAAATCTAAATGTCCAAGAGTGAGAGAGAGAGAATAGAGAGAGATCCAAAAATGAATTGTCAAAAGGTACCAATTGATCCTCAGAAGCCTTTTTATTATTTAGGCCTCTATTTTCTTCAATTTTCCATTATTTTCCTTCATTTTCATCTTCACGTGCAACTTGTGACTCTTAACCTTTCTTTTCTCCTATTTTCGATCTTTTCATAAATAAATTGCCAAAAATGTCATTTTTCCTTTCCAAAGACTTTTCCATTACCTTTTCCAATTTCCTTTGCAATAATAAACCAAATGAACACCTGCACTATGATTTTTTTTCCCAACATTCATCTTGGAATAAGTGTCCCATAACTGTGGTTATTTTTTTTCCTTTATTAACTTTTATTACATGGAATTTTCACCAGGCTTGTTATAGAAATCTCCCCATTGGGGGAACATCATTCTCAATGTTCAATGACACCTACAACCAACAAGATTTTTGAAAGAAAAACATACCGCCTATGGATAATTATAACTTAGTTCGATGCAGTATCCACAATAATCAACCTACTGAGAAAAAACCAACATGACAACATAACTGCATGATAACCATAATGACATGACACCCATACTGCTTATTGCGGCATTATAACATAGCTCATGGAGTTATTTACATCCATATACATATGTACATATACCAAAATATCACCAACACATATACCCAAAACATATATCAAAGACATTCACTCAACCAACAAATAAAGAAGGATAGATAGCCTGCATCTCATCTGCCATCTCCCATGCAGCTTCATCGGGCCCAAAGTTCTTCCACTTGTTGGGTGTGGAGACTAATTATCTTATGTATTCAAAGGTTTCAACCAGATGTATACCCCAGGAATATTGTACACCCGTCCACACGATGTAAAAGTCTAGTAATTTCTAGTCAATCTGGGCCCTTCATTAGGCGGATGATCTGACGGTAGAAGTTATGTCTAATTTAGGTTTTTTTTTTTCCCTAGAAGGCAACCCCTCACTATATATGAGGGAATTGTATTACGTCTATGTAGATCTTTATTCTGAATGAGGAAGAGAGAGGAGATTGAGAGCGAAGAGGGAGTTACAGCAGATCTGATGTAGGTTGTGTCTCTTCAGTTTGCTGGATAATATAATAAAAGAAGGATTAGTTGTTTCTCTATGTATGTAGCCCAAACTGGGTGAACCACGTATATCTATGTCTCTCTTGTTTTATGCGTTTTCTGTGTTTATATTTCTGCAATATTTTATCTGTTCCATTGCTCTGTAATATATATTTGTCTAACAACTGGTATTAGAGCTGAAGGTCTATTTGGCTGATAAACTCGCAAGAGAGAAGGGTTCTTGGTTCGAGTGGGAGCAATGGCAGAAGATGGTAGGTTTAGGGTCAAAAAATTCAACGGCAAAAACTACCAGTTGTGGAAGATGCAGATGGAAGATTATTTGTATTAGAGAGATCTGTACATACCATTGAGCAGAAAGACAAAGAAGCTAACGAGTATGACAGACACAAAATGGGATATTCTTGACAGAAAGGTACTTAGAACAATACGGCTGTGCCTAGCAGCGTTAGTAGTGTTTAATATTTCAAAGGAAACGACAACAGAGGGTTTAATGTCAGCATTGGCCAAACTATATGAAAAACCCTCAACTCAAATAAGGTATTTCTTATGAATCGTTTATTTCATATGAAGATGTCAAAAGGTGGATCTGTTGTAGACCATTTAAATGATTTTAATATAGTTACAAGTCAATTAAGTTC
Organism: Pinus taeda; assembly: GCA_000404065.3. NCBI lineage: Eukaryota > Viridiplantae > Streptophyta > Pinopsida > Pinales > Pinaceae > Pinus > Pinus taeda. The sequence continues at coordinate 200,079 of APFE031492739.1, read as the reverse complement.
TGTAGGGGTAAATTTTGATGATGAAGTTAGGGCTCTATTATTTCTATGCTCATTGCAAGAAATTTGGAATGGTCTAGTTATGGCCATTAGTAACTCTATCTTTAGATCTAGTACTGCAAGTCTCCGAAGGGAAAAGAAGGAGACGCGCAACAAGATAACAATCATGAAGTGAATGTAACAGGTGTTGTGTTGCAAGATGCTTTGATTATTTCATTAGAAAATATTATTAATGCCTGGGTGGTAGATTCAGGGGCCTCACTCCATGCCAAACCTGATAGGAAACATTTTCATGATTATGTTCAAGGAGATTTTGGACAGGTTCGATTGGGTGATGATAAACCATGTAAAACCGTTAGAATGGGTATAGTTTTCATAAAACAACAAAATGGAAATCAATGGATATTGAAGGAGGTAAGGCATGTTCCAAATCTAAAGAAAAATCTGATCTTAACAGGGCAATTGGGAGGTGAAGGTTGCATAACTACTTTCACAGATAAAACCTAGAAGGTCACTAAAGGATCCCTGGTAATAGTGAAAGGAGAAAAGGTTGGTACATTATACTTATGCAATGGTATTTCTAATTCTATTAATGCTTTAACCTCTACAGGAGAAGATACAGCATTGTGGCATCATAGGCTTGGGCACGTGAGTGAGAAGGGGATGTAGATTCTTTACTCAATAAATTTGTTGTCAGGTTTGAAGCACGTTGAATTAAAATTCTGTGAGAATTGTGTTTATGGAAAACAAAAGAGAGTTAGATTCCTTAGAGTTGGGAAAGAAAAGAAGAGCGAAAAATTAGAGCTTGTGCATACAGATGTTTAGGGACCTGCTCAGGTATCATCTCTTGGTGGCTCTTGTTATTATGTTACTTTTATTGATGATGCAACTAGAAAAACCTGGATTTACTGTATTCGAATAAATCTGATGTATTTGATACTTTCAAGAAATGGAAAGCTTTGGTTGAAAATGAGACAGGAAAAAGGTTGAAGTGTCTCAAATCAAATAATGGAGGTAAATATTGCAGCAAAGAGTTTGATTGGTACTATTCAGAGAATGGAATTCGTAGAGAGAAGACAGTTCCAGGAACACCACAAGAAAATGGCATGTTAGAAAGGATGAACAGGACAATCATGGAGCATGCAAGGTGTATGCGATTGCATGCAATATTGCCTTTACAATTTTGGGCAGATGTTGTAGATATTATTGTTTATCTAATAAACAGAGAACCTTCAAGTTCCTTGGATGGTGTTATTCTAGAGGAGGCATGGACAGGGAAAAAGGTAAACTACTCATTTTTAAAGATTTTTGGCTGTGAATCCTTTTTCCACATTAATAAAGAAAATAGAACAAAGCTTGAGGTAAAATCAAAGAAATGTACCTTTATTGGATATGGTGTTAATGATTTTGGTTATCACTTATATGATTATGAAAATCACAAAATCATTAGAAGCAGAGATTTAATATTCAATGAAAAGGTCTTGTATAAGAATCAGTTGCAGGAAAAGAAACAGGAAAAAGAAAATAGAGAATACACAATGCTTGAAGATATTGCAGGAAAAGTGATGGTGCCTTAAAATCATAATGATCAACAGCTAGAACAACAACCACAACAGCAACAAGCACCTCAAACACCTGAAAGTGGTGTTAGAAGATCTACCGGGATAAGTAGACCCCCTGAACAATACTCTCCTTCATTATATTATGTATTGTTGACTACTTTTGGTGAACCAGAATGTTATGAAGAAGTAGTGCAGGTAGAAACTAGCAAGAAGTGGGAGAAAGCCATGAAAGAAGAGATGGACTCCTTAGCACATAACCAGACTTGGGACTTAGTCAGGTTGCCTGCAGGTAAAACCACATTGCAAAATAAATGGGTTTACAGGCTGAAGGAAGAAGATGGAGGAAAACAGAGGTAGAAAGCTAGACTTGTGGTGAAGGGGTTTGCAGAGAAGAAAGGTATTGATTTTGATGAAATATTTTCTCCTATTGTTAAAATGACTTCAATTAGAACTATTTTCAGTCTTGTAGCAGCTGAAGATTTACATCTTGAGCAGTTAGATGTAAAGACAACCTTTCTCCATGGGGATTTGGAGGAAGAGATATATATGTAGCAGCTACAAGGATATGAGGTAAAAGGGAAGGAGAAACTAGTGTGCAGGTTGAAGAAGTGCTTGTATGGCTTAAAACAGGCTCCAAGGCAGTGGTATCTAAAATTTGACAGGTTTATGTCTAAACAAGGTTATACTAGATGTCACTCTGACCATTGTGTTTATCTCAAGAGGAAAAATGATGGAAGCTATATTATATTGTTATTGTATGTAGATGACATGCTTGTTGCGGGTTCTAACATGCAGGAAATAAATGTGCTCAAAAGGAAATTAGTATACTCATTTGCAATGAAGGATTTGGGTGCTGCAAAACAAATCCTTGGTATGAGAATAACTAGAGACAGGAAGAATTGCAAATTAACATTGCCTCAAAGTGAGTACATAGAAAAGGTGTTGAAAAGGTTTAATATGCAGAATGTAAAACCAGTTAGTATACCTTTGGCTAGCCATTTCAAATTAAGTAAGGAGACATGTCCCAAGGCTCAGGAAGAAATGGCTCATATGTCTAATGTATGCAATGGTCTGCACAAGGCCTGATATTGTACATGCAGTGGGAGTTGTAAGTAGGTGCATGAACAATCTAGGAAAAGAACATTAGATGGCGGTGAAGTGGATTCTCAGGTATTTGAGAGGTACTACAAATCAAGCATTATGCTTTGGTGGTTCAAACATTTCTCTACAGGGATATGTTGATGCAGATATGGCAGGTGACAGAGATAACAAGAGGATAACTACAGGATATGTATTTACTATAGGTGGAATAGCTGTCAATTGGGTTTCAAAAATCCAAAGTGATGTTGCACTCTCAACAACAGAAGTAGAGTATGTTGCTACTATAGAGGCTAGTAAAGAAATGATTTGGTTACAAAGGTTTCTAGATGAATTGGGTAAAAAGCTAGAGTTGGGCAGGTTATACAGTGACAGTCAGAGTGCCATACATCTTGCAAATAACTCTGCATTTCATTCCAAGACTAAACATATATAGCTCAAGTACCATTTCATATGGTCAGCATTGGAAGATGGACAGTTGAAGTTGGAAAAGATACATTAGCTAGAATCCTGCAGATATGTTAACAAAAGTTGTAACCAGGGAGAAACTAGGAATCTGCTCAGTTTCAATTGGTCTTCAAGTATGATGAAGAAGATGAGAAATAGCAAGGTCCAAAGTGGAGTTATTGTCTAGCAAATGACGCAGCGGTGGAGTTGCTATAATCAGTCTCCAAGTGGGATATTGTTGGGTGTGGAGCCTAATTATCTTATGTATTCAAAGGTTTCAGCTGGATGTATACCCCAAGAATACTGTACACCCCTCCACGCGATGTAAAAGTCTAGTAATTTCTAGTCAATCTGGGCCGTTCATTAGGCGGATGATCTGATGGTAGAATTTATGTCTAATTCGGGGTTTTTTTTGCCCTAGAAGGCAACCCCTCACTATATATAAGGGAATTGTATTGCGTCTATGTATATCTATATTCTAAGTGAGGAAGAGAGAGGAGATTGAGAGTGAAGAGGGTGTTACAGCGGATCTGCTCTAGGTTGTATCTCTTCAGTTTGCTGCATAATATAATAAAAGAAGGATTGGTTGTTTCTCCGTGGACGTAGCCCAAACTGGGTCAACCACGTATATCTGTGTCTCTCTTGTTTTATGCATTTTCTGTGTTTATATTTCTGCAATATTTTATGTGTTCCATTGCTATGTAATATATATTTTTCTAACACCACTATACTTTAACCTGCTTGATTTCTCGGTTCTGGAGCATGAACACATTTATCTGCAATATACACTAATGTTATAGTTCGAATTCTCCATCTGGCTCCAACTACAATACAAATAAGTCAATCACATGATCAACATCTTTAACATACTTCTTAAGCAATGACACATGGAAAGCATCATGGACGTTCATAGTCAGAGGCAGTGCAAGTCGATAGGCTATTGGTCCAATCCTTTCAAGGATCTTGCAAGGTCCAAAAAACAAGATGTCATCATGGTACACGATCCAATCCTCAAGGAGATTTTCTTTGGCTTGATGTGCAAGTGAACCTGTTCCCCAACCTAAAACTCCTTAAACAACTTGTTCCAGTCTACATATATTCTCTATGTACCCTATGATGCCTTTAGATTCTTCTTGATTACCTACATTTCTTGTTCCATTTTTGTTAACATATATTTTCCGATGAATACCATATTCACTGGCTCACTCCAACTGATGGGAGTATTATAACTCCGCCCATAAAATGCCTCAAACAAACTCATCCTAAGTGACTCATGGTAACCATTTTTATAATCAAACTCAACCAATGGAAGGTACTCCTCCCATCTCCTCTGCTAATGCATCACATACATCCTCAAAATGTCCTCCAATATCTTGTTGACCCTCTCTTCTGTCGATTTTTTTGTAGATGATAAGTTGTACTGAAGTCTGCATCTATACTTAAACCTTAAAACAACTCCTTCCAAAACTTGGAAGTGAACGTTTCATCCCTGTCTGACACAATTGTCTTCAAAACACCATGCAATCTGACCACATCTGTGATGAAGACCTATGCTACATCACTAGTTGAATACACAGTCTTCAATGGAATGAAGTGTGCTACCTTAGTCAACGTATCCACCACAACCATGATGGAATCATGTTGCCTAGATGTCCTCGGTAAACTTGTGATGAAATCCATGGAAATGACCTCACATTTCCATTATGGAATTGAAATCAGCTATAGTAGTCCACTTCGATGCCTACACTCTGCCTTTACTTGCTAATAGTCCAAACATCTATCCACAAACTCTACCACATCCTTTTTCAGATTCAGCCAATAATAATAAAAATTTACTGTTGTCAATATATTTTGGCAGCCTAGGTGACCTGAATATGGTTTCGCACAAAACTCCCTCAACATAATCTTCTTGAGCTCACTGATATCTGGCACATATATCTTGTCCCTAAATGTGATCAAGCCATCTGCTAAGAAATGATAGTCTGCATCCTGTGCACTTGTACCTGTACCTATACTCCATTGTAACATGTGCATAAGATATTTGTACCTTTCATAATTTTGACCTACTTGTTAAATCTGATCCTATAAGTCTATCCCATAGAAACTCATAGTTGTAATGTGACTTACCTGTATCGCCTGCTAAGAGCATATGCAACCCTATTCTCTTTACCCTTGATATACTTGATCTCAAAGTCAAAGTTGCTAATCATGGCCAACGATATAGCTTGTCTGGCACTCAGATTTGACTAGTCAAACAAGTATCTCAACCCACTATGATCACTCATTAATACAAACCTCCTGCCAAGAAGATAGTACCTCCACATATATAACACATGAATGATCGCTGCCAATTCAATATCATGTGTTGGATATTTTTGTGCATGTTTATTCAGTTTTCGTGACTCATAATATACTACCTATCCCTCCTGCATAAAGACTCCACCAAGTCTTATCTTGCAAGCATCTGTACACACTACAAACTCTTTGTCTAGGTATGCAATCTTTAACACTAGAGCATTTTTCAACAACTGCTTTAACTGCTCAAAACCTGTTGCAGATTCCTTTTTCCATTCAAATTTCTTACCTTTCCTCTCTAATGACATAAGAGGATATCCAATCCAACAGAATTTCCTAATGAACCTCCTATAATATCCTGCTAGCCCCATAAATGATGTTACCTCATCCACATTTCTAGGAGTTTCCCACTCCATGATAGCTCTTATCTTCTATGGATATACTGTTGTGCCTTCCTTAGAGACCACATGACACAAGTAATGTACCTTCATCTGAAAGAAACTACATTTACTAAGCTTAGCATACAATTGATGCTTTCTCAACAGTCTCAATATTGTTTCTAAATGCTTGGCTTGCTCTTCCTCATTCTTAGAATATATCAAGATGTCATCAATGAATACAATAACAAACGTGTCCAGATACGAATGAAACACACTATTCATCAAGCACATAAAGGTAGATATATCATTAGTGAAACCAAATGCGACTAAAACAAACTCATAAATCACATATCTGGTCGAGAAAGATGTCTTGTAAATTCCCTCTTCCTTGATGCATACCTGATGATATTCGGATCTCAAATCAATCTTTGAGAACATTGTTTCACCCTTTAACTGATCAAATAAGTCATCAACCCTCAAAAACAGGTACTTTTTCTTGATGGTCACCTTGTTTAATTGCATGTAATCAATTCATAACCTAATATTACCATCTTTCTTCTTGACAAACAAGACCGGTGCACCCCATGGTGATACACCTAGCATAATATATCCCTTGTCAATACTTTCCTTCAAATTAAACTTCAACTCTACTAACTCTTGAGTGCTCATCTTGTATGGTGCCTTTCATGTTGGTGCTTCCCCTCGTACCAACTCAATATAAAATTCCACTTCCATGTGAGGTGGAAACTCTAAAATCTCTTCTAGAAACACATCCTGAAATTGCTGCAAGATCGGGTACCTTCTCAATACCTCCACATCCTCATCCTTCTTACCTTTATCACTAGAAATGTGTACTGCAAATAACACACACCCTCTTCTGTGATTGTTTTTTTCCTACATTGTTGTCACCATCCTAACTGATGTTTCTTTCTTCTTACCTTGCAAGATTCTCTACTCCCCATTTTTATCCAAGCACTCAATGGCTTTGCCATAACAGTCTATTTTGGTCTTATGAAGATATAGCCAGTTCATACCCAAAATCATACTATATCACCCCAATGGTAATACGTTCAAATATACTGAAGTAGGAATGCCATTCAACTCAAATGAAGAAGCTCTTACCTAATGATGAGCTCTCTTCTTGGTACCTGTAGTCAACTATACTAACCAAGATTCTGCATGCACTTCTTTATTCAAACCACACTTATCCACCAAGTTAGGGTTAACATAACTATAATTAGATCCAGGGTCAATCAAAATAGAAATAATTTGATCACAAATCTTACCGTGCATCTCAATGATAGATGCCTGATGATATTCCTGCCTATTGTCGAGTGTTGCATAGATACGAGGAATTCTATGCCCAACATCCCCAACAGTATGTGCCTCCTGTTCACTATAAATATGAGGCTTGCCACCCTTATTCTATGGACAATCCCTCTTAATATGCTCCTTACCACATGTCCAACATTCCAACCATCTTGTACCATCACCTCTATTCTACCATTGTGTGGCATGTCCTTATCTACCTGGATTGAACATCTTATGCAATGCAACATTCTCTTTCTCTTCTACATTCTAAGGCCTTGCTCTTTTCAACTTTCATTTACCTTTACTTTTATCTTTCCCTTTACATCCTTGTTGATATTTTGTCTTGTGCTTTGATGATTCATAGAAATGCTTTAGTTTCGCAATAACTTCCTCAAGTGATCGAGGCTCATCATCCTCAATCTGATCTCTAAATACTAATCACAATCCACTGAAAAATCTCTGAAAATTAGCCTTTTAATATTTAAGATACAATACATACCTCAAAAGCTCCAATAACTTGGTCGTATACTCCTCATCTTTCGTCAATCCCAATTTGTTCTCATAGAATTCCCTGGCTTTGTTGTCGTAGTATCTTTCTGACAAGTACTTCTTTATGAAGAGCCACTTGAATTCATGCCAACTGAACTCCTCTTTCCTGATGTCTCTGACCCATCTTGCATATTCCCACCATATATCTTCTTTCCCTTTGAGGTTGAATATAGTTAATATGGCCTTCATATTCTTTGTATACTCATGCAGTTTAAAGAACTTATTCATGCCAAGTAACCAAGCCTCTACATCCTCAGGCTTCTTCAATTCTCCATAAAAATTTGGTGGCTTCACTTTCTTAAAATCATCTAGAAAGTATCCCCTATCACTCCTCTTGTAAGGGTGATAGTGATGATGATCATAGTGCCTACCATAACTAGAACTAGATTAGTACATGTGTCCATCACCTCTCCTATCCGGAGTATCAAGAATCTACCATATTTTATTGTGTCATCTCTAGCTAACCTGTGACCACCCTAAGACCTACTGCTATATGCCCCATTAGTCCCATTCTCATGTTCATAGTTGATCCAGAGAGGTCCTTGTCTCTACAATTCTAACAAACTTTGAAGGGTTACCGCATTGACTTCTGCTTGTTTCTCTTGTGCCTGCATGATTATGTCGTTATCTACTTTACAACTCCTTATTTATTCCCTCAAACTCCTTAGTGTGTCTGCTAAGTCAGAAGAGTGTCCAACACCACACTTCTCATTTGATTCATAGGGAGAATATTTGTAGTCTTCCATATTGCTAGTCATCTTGACCTCTTCCTACAAGGCATACTATGTCAGCTAAACCAAATCATAAAAAAAACAAATGTACCTTATTATAACTCGGGGAAGATATTTCATCTGCAATAATGACCAGATTAGCACAATACATGTATAAACATAATCATAATAGCATATAGATATCATCCTAACCATATTCTTGTCATCAATGCATGCCCATATCAACTACACATCATGACCTCATGCATGACAACTACACACAATTCAATGTATGCATAATACACATATGGACAACATGCATGTATACATGATACATAAAAACATTGAAATGCATTTCTAGTGCCTAACCAACATAAACCTATGATAAACACATCCAACAACAATGCCATTAACTTTTCACATGGCAACACAATTGCAACTATAACCAACATCATGCATACATAGCGAGTACATAGACCAAAAACATTAGAACACATATGAAACTAACATGAATGCATGACCAACACATAGCCCATTCAGTCCAAGGGGTGAACCATGTTCTGATACCACTCTGTAACACCCTCCTCCTACATCTACCCAAGTATCCATCCAACCGAGGTAGACATGTGACGAGTGGCTACTATGATTTGACTCAACCTCCTAGGTCACCCCAAGGAAGTGTTACCGACAAAACACGACCAAACGGACCATCCACACATCTTATAAAACCTTCAGGAGCCACCTCACCTTTCTAGGTGACCAACCCTTGAGGAAACTCAACAGTTCAAGGAGCTGGAGCCCTAGTTGCTCCCTTGCCAAGCCTTCCAAGAAATTGAGGGACTTGGTCACTCCCATGAGCCTACATGAGTGTGTCTATAGCCTTTTTATGCTAGCGCTATGCCAGTGATTGCAAGATTTAAGGCTAAATTCCAAGGCTAAGGCCCAATTACTTCCCAGAACTTCATGGAATTCACATAAATAAAAAGAAACATCGATACAATGATGCCAATACAAATTCTTAAACAAGGACTTGATTGGACCCCTAATAGCCATGATAGATATTTTGTCCAACATGTCACAAATATGCATTTTATAGGTCATAATAACAAATTTGAGCATAGGGGTCTTATACTTATCTAAGAATCACTAAGAAGCATTGGTGCCTTGTCACATTAGCTGCATTATCCTCTATTAGGTCATATATTCATTTCTCATTCATTTACAAATCAAAACATGATGAGAACCTTACATATCATAAAACATATTCCTAACCAACATATAAAAAATAGAAATAATGATGATACAATAGCCATAAATGTCACATATGAACCAATATATTTTCTCATAAAATACCAAGGGAAAGAACTCTTATTAATGAATGAAAAAGCCAACCTAGTATGGTATTACCATGTTCCACCCAACCGTAGATTGGTTGAGCCAGGTCTCTCTTCAACTAATCACCCACATGCCATATTCCAACCATGAATGTGGGACTCAAACCAAAAGAACCAACCAGAGCTTCCTGAGTCTAAACCACCTCATCCTCATCAATATAATTAGGATTTATAGCAATCATCATCGGATCACTAGGCCATAAACAAGCAAGGATGCCACCGGATTTCTCCACCTACAACGTGAGGAATTTTCCTGTCTCATAATCTCTAGGCTTTACTACAACCCACAATCTGATCCAAGGATCAATAGGCCATGTTAGGGTCCTATAATATAAGTAATATGTTTTTGCAATTATCTATTCTAGGAATTTGCTAGTAAATTTTAGCCTATGAATCACTAGGTGGCATAGCTTAAAGGTTTCTTTTCCAAGGAGCCATTTAGTTTTTGAAGTGTGTCCAAGACAAAGTATGGATGTTTGGGAGATTTTTTGCATATAAAGTCTGGTTCAGATCATGTTGCAAGAATTTTCATGGAAAAATGCTCTGAAGAAATTTTCCAATGATATATCTAGTGCTCCAAACCAACATGTATCAAAAGAAAGAGCAAGTTGAAGTTTGCACCTGAAAACAAAAGGAAAAGGCCTAAGTGTGAAAATATTTATTTGAATTATCAAAATTAATTAAAAAACAATAAAATATATAAACTATATGTGTTACATTTATTTATCATATGCGAGCCAAAGTAAAAAATCCAAAACTCAAAGCCTATGGTCAACCTCGCACTTAAATATTAAATCACCCCACCCTTTTGTTACACTGAAATTTGTCACCATGACTATCTGCAGTTAATATGGCTCCATCAATAGTCATATTATCCTCCTTGTCAAGCCTAATACCTCTACTCTTCATGTCAAACTCCAGAAAGAGAGAAAGTCACTAAAAAACATGTTTATCTCTGGGTACGCAGGTTCTCTCTACCTTGCCTGCGTGTACGCATCCCAAACTCATTATACCTGCGTACTTGTACGCTCTCTAAGCCAAAGGATGGGTGCGTACCCCTGTAAAGGTCAAATGGCGCGAGTTTCATCTTAAAAAAGTTACTTGTGGTCACTTCTAGAGCCTTCTAGAAGAGTGTTTGACGTGTATTGAGCGCCTCCAGATGATTCATGCATCCCTATGATAGAGGAGCTTATCCCATCAAGAGAGGAGCTACCCCATCCAAAAGAGGGAGTATCCCATTGATGTTGGAACTGAATAACCTCCTCTAGAATACTATAAATACAGGCCTTGGGCCAGAGGAGGGGAGGTTGAAAGCTGAACATTCCAAAGGGTAGATGCTGCTCGAATTAGGACTTCCATTGTAAACTTGTGAGGAGAGATTACCATCCATATTGGAAGTGGGTGAGCTTGTCAAAGTAGAGGAAATCTCTTGCTGGACCCTGGGAGGAGCTTGCACAACACCAAGGCTCAGGTTGTAATGGTTCTTTTTTTTGTTTCCTTAATACAAATAAGTCCATTCTTCTCAATGATTTGTTGTTAATGAATTATTTCATGTACTCCTTGGTCTATATGATGAATATGCTTTGTTTTATGAAATATTCAGGTGTTATGTAATCGTTTGACTGTTAGTGTATGCAGGTCTTAAAGTGAAGGAGGAGCTCATCTTGATCAGCAAGGCTGGACTGCTACAACAAGCGTTGGACCTAAGGTAAGATCGAACAACACTTGGTTTCTCATAGGGTAATGTATGTTTAGAGAAGGATTGCTCTTGTTTGTTTTGTTTGTCACTAGAGAGTCTTATACTCCTAGGGAGGTTAGGTTTGTCCGCAAAAATAACTCTTTCCGCATGACAATCCCATATACTCTGAAGATAAAACTCAACCAATATCTTTATCAATCCATGATGATACATGGTATTATCTATGAATTGAATTTTGTTTTGAACATTCATGGACATTTTCTTAAGGCTAATCAAGAGGAAATAAGGAAGATTCATTTGGTGCACCTCAAGAAAATTCATCATTATTCTAATGTGGTATAAATACATGTATCCAAACCAACCCTCACAAGTAATAGATTTCTGAAGTACAAGGAGTAATTTCCTCCATTTACTCTTAAGGAATATACTAGGAACACCTTTCTTGAAGATGGTGGTGTCCTTGTTTGGATTTTTTAGGAAGACTTTCCAATATTCTCCATTGGTTCCCCTGTTTTTGAACCATTTTTCTCCATTTCTGGGTAATTCAATAGCTTCTGTGATTAGGGACTCTGTTATGGTGAACTTGATGTCTCCTATTTCAACCTCCGTTCCATCAAATGAATGTGCAAAAGTATTTTAAACTTCCCTGTGGAAACTGTTGACTTTCTCTATAAATTGTAACCATTGTATTTTCTGCAACAACTCCTTGGTCTAAGGATATCATTCCAAGAACTTCTTCATTGTTGGTTCAGTTTGAACAATAACACCCATTATGGAAGATGATTCATATCAAGAACTGCTCACTTGACTAGAAAACTGGTGTTGGTAGAGTTTCGTTCAGCGGCGGAGAGATGGGAAGTTTATGTGGATTTAGAGAAATGGGAGAACAGGTAAATTATAATGAAGGCCATGGGAATGAATTGACCGTTGGAGCGCATTCAAAATAATGATTCAATGATTACTTCGGTAGATTTGGAATGGGGACAAGACAGGGGTTTAAGTGGTGGATTATGATGATTTTGACAAGCGACCATCACCCTTAATTTGCAATGGTTTCATTTTAATTTGGCAGTACGATGTCCTCTTAGTTCATATATGCAATATATTAATCCTCATTGTAAAATTAAAGTATCACATACCTTTGATTAACTTGCTAACCTTAATTGTCCTTTGATATCTCCTGCAGGTACATTGCACTGTCAATTATTCTTCAATTCAAATCACCAAGTGTTCCTGTCAAGTTGGCTACAAAAAATTTATTAGAGTTGTAGAAGCTTGTCCTAGCTGCAGAAACTTGTCCGAGCTATAGAAAGTTGTTGATTCTGTAGCTGAGAAAAAAAAACTTTAGGAAGGGAATTTTTTTTTTTTTTTGGAAAGAAAATTTAAGGTGACAACAGGAGTTGGTTTTCACTTCAAAGTTTTTGTATAAGCATGCCAACAACATGTTGGTTTTCATGTTTATACCTTTTTATTATTATATATATATATATATATATTATATATAATATATTATATTATATAATATATATATATATTATATATATATATATATATATATATAATCTGTTATATTTTTTTTATTTTTTTTTTAATATAGAAAAGTAAAATTTCTAGGGTGGAAAACAAAAATAACTCTTCTTAAGCATCTTAAATTATGAATTATCTTGGAAAATTTTGACAATTTCTTCTTTTGTCATTGGCTTCTGAAAAAGTCTAAGTCGATGTAAATTCAATAAAAGAGGAATTTTATCTTCATCAATAGTCTTGATTCTAACTACACCATTGTCAAAAACATTTTCAACTTCATAAGGCCCAAGCCAATGGGTTTGGAATTTTCCTTGGAAATTTTTGAACTTTGAATCAAAAAGTAATTCCTAATCTCCTAGATGAAATTTTATTTCTTTAATGTACTTATCATGCCATTTGGATCTCTGTTATTGAACTAGGTTGGTCTTTTGGAAGGCTTCTTGTCTTATTTCATCAATCTCATTAAGTTGTCTCATCCTTTGTTTCTATGTTTCTGATAAGTCAAGATATAGTTAGACTGCTATTTTATAAGTTTGACTCTAGAACTCTATTGGAAGTAAGATATGCTTCCCATAAACAAGTTCATAGGGAGTATGTCTTGTAGTACTTCTCTGTGTAGTTCTATAAGCCCACAAAGCTACTAGAAGATTTTCTGCCCAATCCTTCCTATGTAAGTGTACAGTCTTGGTAAGGATTGCTTCAATCACCTTATTTCTAGACTGAACTTGTCCATTGGCTTGTGGATGGTATGGAGTGGACTTTTGATGTTTGATTTTGTACTTCTCCACAAGCTTCTGCACTAATCTGGATGTAAACTGTGTTCATTGATCTGTTACAATTTCTCTTGAAACACCAAAACCAATGAAAATATCCTAAAAAAGAAATGAAACTACATCATTTTCAGTAGCAAAAGGAAGTTCTTTAGCTTCTACCCATTTAGTGACATAATTAGTACATACTAGAATATACCTTTTATTCTTTGAAGGTGGGATGATTTGACCAACAAAATATAGTGCCTATTTCTCAAATGGTTCAATGAGTACCTGTGGCTATAATGGCATTTCATTTGAAAGAGTGGGTTTGCCGATTCTCTGACAAATATCACATCTTTTAACATATTCCTTGGTATCCCTGAAGATGGAAGGCCAATAATATCCTAAAAGTAAGACTTTATAAGCAGTTCTTTTGTCAAAAAAATGTCCTCCACATGGTTCATCATGGAAAGCCTTAAGTATTTATGGTATTTCATCCTCTCGAACACATCTTCTGATAATGAGATTTGGTCCTATTTTGTATAACTCTTTGTTTATCCATGAATAAGATCTACTATTGTGAACTATCCTCTTCTTTTCTCTAGGAGACAAATGAAATGGAATTTTCCTTGTAGCTAAATAATTAGAAATGTTTTCATACCAATGTGATTTAGTAGATATTACAAAAAGGTATTCATTAGGAAATTTATCTTCTATAGGTTGATCATTATTATCATTCTGAATTCTAGATAAAAAGTCAGTAATTGTGTTATGTTTTCCGGGTCTATCTAGAATGATGATGTTGAATTATTGTAACAACAAGAGCCATTTGGTTATTCTTCCATTAGTGATTGGTTTATTCATTAGATATCTAACGACATAATGGTCTCTGTGAATCAAAGTTTCATAGCTAGTTATATAATGTCTAAATTTTTTAATGGCATGAATTATGGCTAAAAGCTCCTTCTAAGTTACAATATAATTTAACTCTGTAGGAGTTAAAGTTTTACTAGTATAATATATTGCATAAGGAGTAAGGTTTTTTTTCCCTAACAAAGCTCCCAAGGCTATATCTAAAGCATCAGTTGATATATGGAAAGGCAATTTCCAATTAGGTCCTTTTTAGGATAGGTGCTTTAGAAATTCTCCTTTTCAAAGTTTCAAAGGTAGCTTGACAATTAGAATACCAATTGAATTCACAGTCCTTGGTAAGTAGTTTAAAGAGTGGAGATGCAATTTTTGTGAAATTTTCTATAAATATTCTATAATATCTAGTAAAACCAAGAAAATCGTAACATCTTGTTGACAATTTGGCACTGATAATTTAGAAATGACCTCAACTTTAGGTGAGTCCACCTTAATTCCATCCCCTGAAATATGGTGACCTAAAACAATTCCTTCGTTAAACATCATGAAACATTTCTCATGATTTATTGAGAGATTTGTTTATTTACATCTTATTAAAACTTTTTCTACATTTTCAAGTGCTTCATTAAAATAATCTCCATAAACTGTGGAATCATCCATGTATACTTCCACACAATCATGAATAAGGTCAGAGAAAATTCCGAGGACTGCTCTTTGGAATGTTGCTGGAGCATTGCATAATCCAAAGGGAAGTACTAAGTAAGCATAAGTTCCCCATCGACAGGTGAATGTGGTTTTTTCTTGATCTTTAGGTGCTACCCGAATCTAGTTATATCCACTAAAACCGTCCAAAAATGAAAAATACTTTTTCCCTGCTAATGTGTCTAAGACTTGATTTATGAAAGGTAGTGGAAAGTGGCCTTTAAATGTTGCTTTATTCAATTCCCTGTAATCGATGCATACTCTCCATTTTCCATTTATCTTTGGAACGATTACTAGGGGTGAAACCCACTGACTTTCAGATATCGGATAAATGAAATTTACATTTAGCAGCTTTTTCAATTCCTCCTTAACAATTTCTTCTAGAATTGGGTTTATTCTACATTGTGGTTGTCTAGCTAGTCTTGCACTTTTTTCAATGTAGATATGATTTATGCAAGTTTTAGGATAAATTTCCCCTCATATCAATATATTCCCATGCAAAAGAAGAAGAATGTTTTTGTAAGACTTCTATTAGTTTATCCTTTTGTAATCCTCCTAAGTTTTCATTAATATTCAAAGTTTTATATGGAAATATTTCTATTACAGAATTCCTAATTTTTTCCATGGAAAGAAATGATACTTTTCGAGATGAGAGATATTCATTTCGACTATGGTCATAATGCGAGGAAGATTCATTATTTTCCAATAGATTTAAAATTTGGTCTTCCTCTCTTATTTGTCCAGTAGTGAAAACAGGTTGTATATTATCTTCATCATCTATCCATTCTTCATTTTTTGTTTCTATTGTTGTTCTTGCAGGAGCGCATAATGTAAATTTATTTGTAGAATTTCCATCTGAGATAAACATGTCACCTGATCTACAACTGATGAAAGCATCAGTTGTAGCTAACCAAGGTCTTCCTAGGATTCATGGGTGTCCTCCTAAATTATTCGTGGGTGTTAAGACCATGAAATCAATAGGATATTCCCAAGAATCTAAGGATACACAAACATCTTCCAACACACCATCAGATTTAATCACAAACCTATCTGCTAATTGTAATAGTGTTGATGTGTATTGAAGGTTAGGAAGCCTAAGTGAATACATGACTTGTTTACTCATTATGTTTATGGCTGCTCCTAGATCAATTAGTGTGTTTGGTGTTTCAATTCCATTGATGTGAATTTTTACAATGGGGCTTCTTGGATCTAGATATTTTTGGATTATTGTTTTCCCCATCATGATGTCTGCAATTTTCCTGACTAATTGAATCATTTTATATTTTTTCTTTTTCTTCCTGATCTTTGAGTACTTAATTCCTTAATTGTTTTTTCAAAAATTGGTATTTCTTTTATGTCTTGTAATAAAGGAATTTTGATACAGACATTTCTTAATTAATCCAACATATTATAATCAAATAATGTGATTTATTTTTCTACTCCATCAATTTTCAACTGTTCAGGGAAAGATCATCTAATTGATACCGAGGGTTGTTCTATGATAGGAGTATTTATTGGAACATTTTTTGTTTGATTATTCTCTTTTTAACGGAGAGAGGTCTCTCCTTCTTCAGATTGATTTTTATGTTTTTGAAAAGTTGGCCTTGCTTCCTGAATAACAACATGGAGTTTTCTTTGCTTCCCTTCCATGTTGTACACAAGTTGTTGTGGTATTTTATTATTAGGATTCAAAAGTGGTTGTGCGGGTAGTTGATTGGGTTTTTGTGTAAATGGTAGGGAGAGATGTGGATTTTGATTCTGAACTTGGATTTGAGGTAATTGATTAGAATGGGGAATTTGATTGGATTGGGGTAGAAATTGTGGTGGAAGACATGATGGTGAATATTGTTGATATTGAGAATAAGCCCCATAAAGACTTTTCCATCCTTGATTGCAATAATTGTTGAGATTGCAAAAATATGATGGAGCTTAATGAAAAGATTTGCCTTCACTAAGTGGGCCCGCAGGCAAATTATGGCGCAAAGTCTATTTTTAGACTATGTCTATTTTTAGACATATGGATCATGTCTATGAGTTGTAGGATGTTGTTTATGGATGATTGGTCAAGTTGGCAAAAAATAGATGGACTTCTATTTTTAGACAACATTGGTGACACTGTCAAGTCTAATTATATAGCAGTCAAATATTATTAGCTTATAATAATATTTAGACTATAAACTTTATCTTATTATCTTGGAGCACTTCAGTTTGAGCTACAGATGTGGCACATGCAGCTGTCAGAAGGAAATACGTTTTCTTTGTGGGTCAGTTGAGTTGTTGCATGCATGACTTCAGTTAGAACTCAATCAGTTCAGTTTGGTGGAGTTGATTGTGGATTTGATGGAGTTGTGTTCAGTTTGACTTGGTTAAACTAGTTGTAATTAGTCTAACAGCAAATAGACTAGTGATGAGTTGTTAAACTAGTTATTAACTCATAATGCAACTGAAGAATACATCAGTTAACTCAGTTGCATGTCAGTGCATATTCAGTTCAGTAGGGACAGGTGTTAGAGGATCATATTGCAATTAGTTGTGGCTATAGTTGTGCATGAGGATTTGCACAATCAATGGGATTGAGTTATGCCAATGAGAATTGGCCAATACCAAGTGATTATAGCCTTTGCTCACATGATTCCCAGTGTGAGTGATTCTTTTGAGGTAAATACGATTTTGGTTCAACCATTCTCATCCATTCTTGAGCAGGTATTGAGCAGTGGAGGCAGGCAAGCAGTGGAATAGATTTGGAGATCAGATCTGAGCTGTATTGTGTGTAACAGGTGGAGATAGTGCTGGATACTTGTGAGAAGTATTGACTATTGTAATGTTACATGTTCTTAATCATTAATATACAGATAGTGTGGGGTTTTCAGCTGTAAGCTTTCCCCGGGTTACATACTATGTTAATGTGTGCATGCTCTTGATATTTTATTGTTATTGATGCTGCTATATTGATGATCAACGTAGAGGAGCTTATGTATTGTGTATGTATTCCGCAATAGTACATGATCAGGATAATCTCCATTGAATATGTGTTTATTATTCAAAATTTCTACACATTCTTGCAAATCAATTTGCCAAAATTTAGAGAAAGATTACCAGAGTTTTGTGTGAATTTGAAAGTCCATTTGTAAATGAATAAATCAAACTATCAAAGGACAGAATCGAGTCGGTGTGAAATTTGGAAAAGTATCCAACTTATATTCTACGTTCTACTTTGGGAGTTCAAAACAAAAGACATCAATAATAATTTTGTAGAAACAAGCTCTTATATGGGATAGAATAGATTGATTTCATAATCAAACCAAGCTGTAACATATTAGTTTTTCATCATTGTGGCATTCTTTAGCAAGTTGAAAGGACCATCACTAGAGACAATATTTGACATCCAGTAGAAATTAGCCGATTACCAATAACCAAGAGTTGAGAAATGTCACCGAAAGTTAGTACCTTAAAAATCTGCCTCAGTTTACTGAAGAGGCTCAATTGTAATTTGTGGGTATTAATATAAAGGTTTAAAAAGAATATTTCAGATGCCGAACCGGTTTCCGTAAAATCTTTCCAGACTTGTCAGGATTCATGCATAGTTTATACTTGCAAATTTACCAATAATTATATTCAGATAATGAGGATCCTTCTAAACTACGGGTATGATAAAAAGGGCAAGGAAATATATCAAAGAAGTTTGGTGCTGTGGCTGGAAATTGTGCATTAAATGTTAAACATAATTCCTCTACAAGACTGGGTCTATTTGATGTAGCAGTGTTAAGTATGCAATTAAGAATTCTCAAATAATAAGCTCCTGTTGTTAGACTTTTTTTCTTATACAAACATAACAATCCGATCTATGGCAAATGCCTAACTTATCTAATAATCCCTCCAAAGATCTTGTACAAAATTGGGACACACAGCAATTAGGTTGTAGAATCTATGCAACAAGGACATCCATAACCAACAATCTTCAGGCCAAAACCAGGTTTTTGATTAACACATCAATCAATTTATGGAGATGTTAAAGAAATTCACCTCAATAATAGCATAGTTATTAAATATAAAAGATGGCAACATGCAGCCTTAGACATTCTCTCAAAATACACCTTTTCGTCCTGATAATGAAAGTGGCTTGAGGTTTGAAATCTCGGCCCTGAAAATTTATGATGCGTCTCCCTCCAACTTCTTCATGGATAATATTACAAACCACAAAAGCTTAAAGAATATAGCACCTACCTTTTCCATCTAAATGACATGTTATTCCTTGCTAATGGACATGCTACATGGGATATACATTATAGCATATTTTGATCTAGGGCGAGTATAACTAGCAAGAAAAATGGCATCAATTGACTCAGACTGAAGAGTGGGAAAGTTGCAAATGATTTTCTGTCAGAGAAGGATATAAAAAATTCAAAGTTTAGCTCCAGCCCTAAAAGAAACTAAGGACTTCACATAGGATAATATTTCAAACATAAGTCATCAAAAATGTTGTACTTCCCATTGAAATTCAATACTTGAAGAACAGAACCCCGGAGGTTCTAATCCACAGGGTGTCACTCTGCAGTGCAGAAGCTTAAGTAGCTTTCCTAAGGTAGTAAAGTAAAGCGCGAAGTTTCTAGACCTTAACAACATGTAGACGAAGGTGCTAAACAATAGTCAGATTTGAATGTAAGCACAAGCTCATAGAAATCGTATCAAGTTAAACAATAAAACACCACAGCAATCGCAGGTTTTTGCTTGGAATTCAAGGTTGACAGTGTCTTTCTAATAGCAATTGTTTCAAATGTTAAAAGTTCAAATACTCTTACCATACTAATTTCAGTTATCGTATCAGGAAGACCATTCTAGAGACATGCACCTTACACCCACTGCATTTTTCTTAAAAAGAAAATCCTTGAATCGTGACACTATAAATAAAAATAAAATGCGCCCTAAACCCAATGCGCCTACCCATATAATCCCTAAACTACTCAACGGATGTAAATGGCAATGAATATTCGTTATGTGTACCTTGGCAGTGTAAGTGATGCCCTCGAGCTGGCAATTCCAGTTATCTTCGCATTCGATCATGCTGCCCCTGTACAGCTCGCCACTTTTCAGTTCAACTGTCACAACATGCCCGGCTGCTTCATGGAGCAACTTCACAGGAATCCCCAAACTTCTGCTCATTTTTTTGTCACTGCTCAAAAACCCTAAACCCCAAATAAAACCCTCTGTTCTGTGCCTTTTATCCCCGGGTGGCTTATTGTTGCAGTAGTTGGCAACGGCTAGACTTACTCACATTTTGATTAAAGTGCATTGTAACTACCTCGCATAATGTTTATATCACAATCAAGGTAATGTATTCTGCTCTTCCTGCTACTATTTCTCTGTTTTGTTTTGTTGGTGGTGTGTACAATTTTTTTGGAATTAATGGGTTTAATAGTGAAGAGTATGTGTTTTTTAAGACATTAGCCGTTCAATAAGTATGTTTTGTAGATTCAGATATGTTTTTATAGATTTATGTTTTGTAGATTCAGATATGTTTTTATAGATTTAGTATTGTGAAAATAGATTTCTTATAGATTTATGTTTTGTAGATTCAGATATGTTTTTATAGATTTAGTATTGTGAAAATAGATTTCTGATTCAATAGGGTATATTTTTTAGATTTAATATTGTGAAGATAGATTCTTGGTTTACAAAAAGATCTCATAATATGTTTCTTGACATAATAATAATAATACTCTACATTTCAATATTATATAAATAATTTTTTTGTGTTATATGTTTTTTAAACAAAATAAAAACATCATATTAGATTTGCAAACAGCGTACCTTGGTATGTAAAATGAAGTAATCATTTTAATCTAGCACAAGGATTCCATACCTTTGTACATTTAAAATATGAAAAATATAAAAATAAAGTAATCATTTTAATCTAGCACAAGGATTCCATACCTGTGTACATTTAAAATATGAAAAATATAAATTGTCATAGCACACAGCGAAGTGATTACAAAATTTTTTTGTTTGGTATCAACATGAAAGAAAGAAAGAAATTATTTTTAATGTCCATGAGGCTAAAGATACTCTATGGGACAGATTGCTTCTTCATCTTCTTGATGTATTCGACCATTTTTTTGTGAAGCTTCAAAATAAATGCTCTCAGAGTCTTCACAAATCTCTCACTAAATAGATTATCCCAAGAGCTTGCTGCTAGCATATCTGCATAATTTTCCCTGATGTCTTTGAAGACCTGAGATTCTAAAATGAAATGTTTTTTTGTTTCCACTTTTCCGGAAGAACAAAAAATGCATACTCTTTCCTTCCACACTTCCTTTGGCCTTTTCCAACACCTTGTTTCACAATGGAGTTGATGAGAATTAGTCATTCACTGAGCAATAAGAATTTTGGTTCTCCGAGAGATATTGGCCTCTATGTATGCTTTTGGTTGATGACTATGAGTAGGATTAAACACTTTAATATAGTAATTTTTCTTTCTTCCTAGCTCCTTATCCCAAATATGATTGTAGAACTTTTCCATAACAAAAGTTGTTCTCTCTTTGTTGTTTATGGGACACGCATTCAAGCTAGTCAATGGTTTAAGAGCATGTAAAAATAGTTACTCTAGTTGTTACATATGGTAACATGACAACTTGATGATGTTTAGATAAATTGAATCATTAAACTTTCATCTATTAATATTACTTACCATGTTTAAATAGTATTTTTTTCTTGTTTTGAAAATTTTACTGGATTTGAATAAAGTTTTATATTTTGGAATCAATTTTTATATATAGTATTATAGAAACATTATTTTAATATGTATTAATTTTTTAATACATTTTAATATAATATAATTTAATGTGTTTTTATTTTTTAATTAAATTTAATAATTTCTCTTAAAACTAAATTGTGTATTTCATTTTAATTTATTTGGGAAATATCTAATCAATTTCATAATTTCATAATTTTAATATAGTTAAAAAATATTCAAAATACTTTTCAATTATCAAACTTACTACAATTTCTTTCTACTAAATATATTTTTAAAAATTGTATGGGAATAAAGTTATGTGTTTTGTTTTGGTCATAAGTGACTAGGGTCGTCTTCTCCTTAGAATTCGAAATCAATGATGTTGTTTTCAAGTCATAATGAAATCGATGAGGCATCATATTGTTTTCAAGCCACAGTGGCACTTTAGGGATGTATTAGATTCAATTTTAAATAGATTTAGCAGTTATACAAGAAAAAATGTCATAAAATAAATAAATAAACAAGAATATATAGTGGCTAGGTCTTCATTAAATGTCATTTACCAGAGATTGGATGGAGGGTTTGGCAGCAGAGCATCGTAGGGTTGGGTGATGTGATAATAGGGTTGGGTGATGTGATAATTGATTAGCCATGGATGACGTAGAGTAGAAGTTGCTTGGCTAGCTATGGGTACGAAGCAGGGTTGGTTGTTGTCCAGGGTCCACCATGGACGCAAAGTGAAAGTTGCTTGGATGGCTATGGGTGCAAAGAGTTTGACTTTTTATTTTTTCTTGGTTCTTGTTATTGTTTTTGGTGTTGTTATCTTTTTCAATTTTCTTTTGCATGGCCATGCAAATTATGGCTTTAATGTCTTGTCTTTCTTGTTATCTAGGTTTTCACAATTATATTTTCTCTTAGTTTAATGGTGGAGAAGTTAAAGCAACCCAAATAGCCCAACTGCTATAAATTTCACAAATAGAATGGGAAAATTTCACAGATACAATGGTCATAGGACAAGGCTATGAAACATATGATTGTTTTTATTTTTTTATTTTTGGATATAAATTATAATATATTTTGGTTAATTTCCTCTTGGTTTAATGGTGGAGAAGTTAAAGTGGCCCAAGTCACCCAACTGGTGTAGATTTCACAGACACAATGCCCAAAGGAAGGTATGATTGGTTTCATTTATTTTATATTTTGGATATAAATTATAATTTTAAAATTTAAAATAAGAAAGGTGAAGAATAGATGCCTAACCCTTCAACAGAATATGTCGCCATGCTGACAAGTCACATAATACATGTGTTGTGCATACTATTTGGAATAGATGTGTCATTGTCCCAAGCATTGTACCCTCTTGATTTGCTAAGTATAGGAACATAATTGTTGATCATTGTGCCCTCGTTATCTATTAGAAGCGCACAACTCACCCTACTAAAATGCACCCTCACTTGTTCTATTGACTTGGTGTATAAATAGAGGGAGAACTGCCAAATGAGTGTGACCTTGTCATACAAGAACAACACACATGCATGTGTCTAGAAATGTGTAAGGAGGGTGCCCTCACCACTATAATACACATATTTTTCCATGAGAAAATGTGGAGAAAACCTAGTGAAAAATAGATATGGCCACCTTAGGAAACCTCTCTTCTCCTCTATTGAATCTTTGTGTGAGAGGGTTGGGTAAGGTGAATTCTCTTTTGTTGATTGATTTCATTTATTTTATTTTTGGACACAAATTATAATATATTTTGTTTTAAAAATTAAAATAAAGAAGGTGAAGAATCTATTGAATATTTGTGTGAGAGGGGCAGAGAAGGTGGATCCACTTTTGCTTTTAAGATCATGTGATGATCCTCATTTCATGAACCATTAATCTCTTTTCTCCTTACTCATTTAGGGTTTTTGTTCTCTTTTATATTTTTATAATTTTTTTTTTTAATATGTTACAGTTAGGTATATGTTTTTGCAAGCACAGGTGCAGTGGAGGTAGGCGAAGGTGAAGTTTAGCCCCAAAAAGTCAAATGATAAAGATTTCACATGTTACGGTCTCTTTAGCTCTTTCATAATTTTAAAGATATTTTTGGTATTTGTTTTAACAAGTGCAGTGGGAGGGGGGAAGGTGAAATTTAGTCAAAACAAGTCAACTCGTGAAGATTTCACCTGTGCAGTAGGGGTGGGCCACAACAGGGCAAGGCAAGGCAATGAAGGTGTTGCTCGTTCATTTCAATAGCAATTAATCTCCTTCCTCCTTGCTCATTTAGGGGTTTTTTTGTTGTCTCTCTTTAATATATTTGTATAGTATGTTACATTATTAAATAAATTTTTGGGTATTTGTTTTTAGAAGTGTAGAAAATTTCATAGTCTCTTTACCTCTTTCATATTTTTAAATAGATTTTTGGTATTTGTTTTTATAGGTGAAGTGGTGGCCGGGGGAAACAAAGTTCAACCTATAAATATTTCACAAGTATCTTTGATTTAATTTAACTCCTATTCTTTTATATGTGAATCTTTTGAAATCTAAATATAATGTACTTAATTATGTCACATGTATCTTTTAAAATCTAAAGATAATGTAGGTAAAGCTGGTCCAGGAACATTGTTGAATATTTCATGTGAGAGGGCAGAGGGTAGAGTATGAGTCCTTTTTGGTCCAAAATCCTTGTAATCGTACTCACTTCAAATGCAATTGTTCTTCTCCTTCTTCATGTATCTATAGTTCAAGATCTTTTGTTTTTACATAGGTTGTAGTTACTTTTGCAATACAATTGTTCTCCTTCTTTCTCATGTAGTTACTTCTGTGTTTCATGAGATTTTTAGTGATATTTTAAGATTTATCATAGAAAAAATTATTGTCTAAAGTTAAGAATTCTCATGAACTTTTTGTGTTTTTTTAGGTTTTGTTTTTGTTGAGCTAGGTGGATCAGGAAATTAAGGCAAACCCAAACAACCTAGTTGATGCATATTTACAAGTTTACAAGTGTAATGGGTGAAGGTATAGGCTAATTAAAAGGTCTAATTTAATTTATTTTATGCTTCATAATTATTTAATTTTTAAGGATTTTGGTCACTGTTTTTAATATATATATATATATATATATAGATATAGATATAGATTATATATAATATAGATATATATATAGATATATATATATATATATATATATATATATAATATATATATATATATATATATATATATAATATAGTAGTATGTATATTATAATATATATTATGTATGTATGTATGTATTGTATATATATATATATATACACATAACATATAATGTATATGTATAGTATATTATATAATATTATAATACATATACATATACATATATATGTATAATGTATATATATACATATACATATTATATGTTATATATATATATACACACACGCACACACACATAATATATAGAGAGAGAGAGAGGGAGTATGAAAAAATTAAAATATAAATATATAGATGTATTTTCTACACTCCAAACAAACTTTGTCACTTCTGTTGCTTTCTTAGATATAATCAAAAAGTTGAAATGGCACTCTATGTGTGTGATATTTTAGGAAGAAATTAAAATTAAAATATATAGATTCCTTTTCTGCACTCCAAACAAACTTTACCACTTCTACTACTTTCTTAGATTTAACCAAAAAGTTGAATGGCTACTAAAGAAACTGGTCTATTAAATAGTCTTCCAAAGTTAGAAGAAATAAATGGTTTGCCTCATTATACAAAAAATTCAAAACATAAAAGTACTTTTAACTTCTTCTAAGAAGTTCTAGATTCCTCTAACAATAAAATTGTTCCTTTATACAATGAATTAAAACAAGTCAAAGTGAATTTATTGACCAAGCAGGTACATTATTGTACAGCCACCCCAAGCTTTTGAATTGTCAAAATGTTTCTATAGTCTACCCTAAAATTGAGATGTAAGAATCTAGGTTGTCAAAATCCTCAAATAGGGCATCAATTTCTTTCTCTAACTTAAATTGTTTTCTTGATGCCCATAATCTTGAAGAGCAACTTCAAATTATACATTGAGGATCCCTTTAGTACCCAACAATGTTGTCAAATAACATCTAGCACTAGCTTCAGGACATGTGTTGTTCTTGGGAGCACATGAGAACCCTAGAATCTCGTCACAACTTCGATATATCTAAAGTGAAATATGTGACCCATTGCAACCTCCTCAAGATTTATATAGTACAATGCCCTTTACCCCTATGCTTAGTCATTATAAAAAATAGTGCCACATTGAACTTTAAGTGTGGGTATTTTGGAACTTCTATGATAGTTGGCCCAATTACGAGGTAAGGTACTTTTACATCCAAAATATCTTCCAAAATGGTCACAATCTATCTTTTCTATTGTGGTTTTACCCTTTGAAAATTTAAATTGGACAAGTTTCATTATTTTTGTAACATGAGGTAACCAATCCAAATCAACTATATCAATCCATGTTTTCTTTGCTTGGATTTGCTTACCCACGTAAACAAGGTTACTGTAACAACCCCTGGTAGATTTCCTATATAAATAAATAAAAATAATAACCAAGGTCACGGGACACGTATTCCAAGTTGAATGTTGGGCAAAACATAGCGATGGGGATCACTTGTGATTAATAAATGGCTATGGAATTTGACAGCAACAATGGAAAAGGCAAAGTGGCATTTATTGGCATTTATTTATGAAAATAATGGAAAATAGGAGAAAAGGAAGGTGAAAGGTCACAAAATTACATGTGAGGAAAATTGAAGGAAAAATAGAGGAAAATGAAGAAAATAGAGGCCTCAATGATAAAAAGGCTTATGAGGACCAGCTCGCATCTTTTGTCAGTTCAGTCTTTGGCACTCTCGTTCTATTCTTTCTTTCATAATCTTGCACACTTAGAGAAATCTTGGAGCATTGTTAGAGCATGCTTGGAGCACTCCAGTTTTCTTTGGATTTGGAGAAAGAAGACAAAGGAAAAGCAGGAAAGCGCAAGGGACAACGAAATCAAAAGCTACAGTGGGATTTCCTTGCAAGTATCGAGTTGCATGTATGATTTCCTTGCTACTTTTTGCATGCATGGTATATGCATGTGGTTATTTGGTTATTATATATCATTAGCATGGAGGATTGCCTAAATTGACAGTGGTTTTGCCTAACCTTGTCATTTCTTGGATAACCATGCAGTTGTGGGATTTTCCACTGGATTTTTCTTATTGGTGCTCATGTTCCTTATGGTCGTGGGTTGAGTTATTAGTTCCTAGAGTCGTTGGTTGGAAAAAGTGATTTGGAGCCCTAGAACAACTTGGGTTGAGTTACTAGTCCTGGAACCTTGGTTGGACAAATGCTTTGGAGCCTATTAACGGTTTTGGACTTGCCAACATTCAGGGGATCTCCCTGGTATGAAGTCCCAACTAGACGTCACATTGCTTGATGTAGGATTCCCATATGGTATGATGGCCCAGTTTCCATTATCTTAAAGATTTGCCTTAGCTCTTGCTTGTCAACACATGAGAGTGGTTTGCTTTGTCTTCAAACATTGAGGTTTGTGTGCCTAGTGAGTGCTTAGTGTCGCTTATGTCAAGGTTCTTTCACTGCAGAGGGAGAGGGTGAGGGTGAGGGTGAGTCTCAAGTCGAAAGGGAATATTCCCAACTATGTTAGAGACACACAACACAACAGGACATGTGCAACTTCAGACAGAGTAGTCCACGCGGATGTGGTAGTCACAAACACAAGGTGAACAGATAGTATGTACAACACCCGACAGAATAGTCCACACGAGTGCGACGGTCATTATAACAAGTTTACGAGAATGAATTTGTTGAGTGTCTGGCGGAATAGTCCACATGGGTGAGACAATGTTAACAACTAATACAACACATTTCCAATAGCATATGTACTAGAACAACCGAAATAGTTTAGTTGTCTTAATACAAGTTAAAGCAACATGCATTACAAGCGTCTAAACAATAGCCTTACAACGAACACAATACATGTGTGAAAATGTGCTGGCCTTTTAACATGCTTCTGAATTAAGCAAAAGTTCCAATACACATACGTACACCATTACATCACTAACCTCAATAGCGAGGCATTAGAGCCATTGCTCTCTCCTCAAAGAAAAGCCTATAGATTCTCAAGGTTATGTGGGAGGAACCAAGGTGAAAAAGTCCTTTGCATGTACAAATGAGGGGTATATATAGCCAAGGGTGAAATTGACCCTTGTGACTGTTTGACTTCCCTCATGACTATTCGATTTACATGACTCTTTCACTTCATCTGTGGATCTCTTGGACTTCCACATTACATTACATTGATTACATAGTTATGACCCAAAGTAGTGATGTGGTCGAGGTGACTCATGACACATCTCGACATGACACTGTTCGTATGCACATGTTGGCTGTGTTGTTCGTGTCGAGCTGTTGTGCTGTTAAGCGATGAGTGTGTCTGTGGTGTACCATAGCTTTACCTCAGTATGGTAGAGTGCGCAGAGTCTTCAATGGTCTTAGTTTTCACTTGATAATTCATGCATGCACATGTGTCTCCTTCACTTGCTACTTGGTATGCTTTGTGTGTTTGTCCAACCGCGAGTACATCTTCTAGCATGTGCTCCTTGTTCATCTTCTTCATCGTCGTGCCATGTCTCATCCATGTACCTATTTCTGTAGTCACTTATAATGAGACGACATCAAATCTAGAAATCCCCTAGTCTACCATGATGCATTATCTTTTGTTTCCAGGTGCAAGTGACTGGGAGAGAGGACAAGGCTCTGAAATAGTGTAGAGCACATGTCAGGATGGGATGTAAAGCTCCTTGGCACTGTCAAGAAAAATTGCATAGAGGCCATTAGGAGGCTGGGATGGGCAGTCCAGAACAATAGTGACATTCTGTAGGATCTGGCTCAGCTGGAAGGCAAAACTATGCATTTTCTTCTCGGGAAGGGAGCGCAGGCAGCAGAAGACGCTAGCAGTGAGAACTGCACAGATTTTCAAGGGAGACTGGGAGCAGGCTATGGGAGCTTGCTAGCCAAAACTGCACATAACTAGGAGGTAGTCATGTTGAACATGTCTGCGCGATTTCTGGGCTGAGTGGGGTGTCGGGCAGCTGGTGGACAGTCCAAGAAAATTGCGCAATTTTTAGGAGGAACAGCAGGGTGGCTGGCAGGGGGACTGACTGATAAAACTTCATAATTTTCAGAGACAATACAATGACAGGCAGTGGATGTGTGTCCCTCTTGTCTGCACAATTTCTTCAGTCAGCAAAGGTAGGCATGCTGACATCTTCTCTATAATTTTTGGGAGGAGTGAAGCCCGGGGTCACTGCCCGGTCATACTCTTTGGTTGACCAGCGAGAGGCTTGATGGATTGGCTTGCGGGAAGCGCAAATTGAGATGGACTATTGGGAAACTTTTGTATTGTTTTTGGCAACAATCAGCCAGGTTGATTCCAAGATTGCGCAGTGCAGACTACCTGGGAGGCGGCCTCAAGCTCTACACAATTCTGGGCAGCAGTACTTGGTCATTGAAGGTTGATATTGTGTAGTATAGCTCAACGGAGGTCCAGTTGATGGAGGGTGGTCTGGTCAACAAATCTTCAACAAAATGGTTAAGTGTGTGAGCGATCGATTTTGTGTATACATGACCTTGCGAACACACACTCAACATGACTTGACGACAAGACATCTCGAACCAACAAGACAACATATTATGGGACTCTCTAATGGTGAAAGCAACAAATGTGACACTTCGAATAGACCTTCAGACGACCGTTATGACACTTGCGTGACAATGTTTACAACATCATGTGTGAGTGTGATAGATGTTTACATAGCGAACACAAATCAAACACAAACCTTCAACATCACCAGAATGAGGTCGCAAGCATGACATAGCAATCAACATGTCGAAGACGACAGTTGGCCAAACAAGCAAAAAGGAAGCAAGACATGTAGAGGAAACACATGAAATGACCTTTTGTGTTTGCGCATATGCATGTTACTAAGGACATGATGATATGACAATGACAAGTAGTCCTACAAACTCAACTAAGAGGTGTACTTTGAAAGGTGTTCTTTACTTATCATACTTACCCTCGAGATGATCATGCATTCGATGGAGTTTGCATGTGATCTTGATCGTTTCCATTACTTGGTCTCTTGGTCCTTCTACTCAACTCCTTGTGATTGATCTCAACATGTCACCTTTTCTTGTTGTCACTGGGCGATGGATCAACGCAATTTCAACGAAAAGTGACTGTTGTCAGGCTGAGGCCCTAGGTGTCACATCCCTATCTTAGCGGTAGTCTTTCAACCGCACATAGGTAGGTGCGACATGGCTACCCAATTTCTTTTCACCAATACTCTAAAATACGAACTACGCCTAAAATTCAACACTTTGAATATTTTTCAACTTTTAATAAGCATTCATCTTTTTAACATACAAAAATACATTCATCATCATCATTTATAAAATGCACAATAGATACAATCTTCTTTTAATGAGAGGGGCAACTCCCTGGTTAGAGTCTGCCCAAATAATAATAATAATAATCGTTTACAAGTAAATATACATGTATAGTGTTTGCAAGGCAACCCCAAGTTCACCTTTACAATTCTACCAATTTCAGTTCGGGCTATCATTCAGGTTGCCCCAACCTGGGTTACCCTTCGTTCAACCTCACCTTTCTGTCCGTTCAGGGTGGCTCTCATTCACCCGTGCCCCTCCGTCATTAAGCGTCACCCTTGTCGTTCAGCAATGCCCCCCGTGTTCGTTTAGGGTCACCCCATCGTTCAGCAACACCCCCACAGTCGTTCAGGGTCGCCCTCATTCAGCAACACCCCCACAATCGTTCAGGGTCGCCCTTGTTCAGCAACGCCCTCCGTTCAACTCACAGGGAAGATGTGCCCCATTACAACTCATCCAGATAGGCGCGCCCCTCCATAGCTCGTCTGCGGGCATACGCGCCCCTCCACAACTCATCTAAGCAGGGTGGCCCCACCTGCAACTCGTCCGGGCAGGGTCGCCCCACCGTAGTTCGCCTGTTCAGTTTTCTATTTTTTGGCCAAGTGTTGCGGCCCTTGGTCCACCTACACTTTCGACCCTCTTGTTTGTTTTCCCTCCTTGCTTGTCTAAGTATAGAGTATGCCTTGAACTTGCTTTTGAAGCTTGAACTTCCTTGTCTTATCTCTTCCACATGTTCACCAATATATATGAGCTCTCCAAGTGGTAAGGTGGGTCGGCTTGCCCAGGCCGATCACTCAATTCGACCATCGCACCACATCTTCATGTCAGCTCACCCCCATACGTTGGCTCGTTGGGTCCACCTACCCAACCGTCCATTGTATAAGCTTGTCATTGCAATTTTCCATAATTAGCCAAATTTCGACCTCTGTGTTGGCTCGTCACAACTCATGTCTCAAGTGTGTTTAACTGACCGCCCAACTCGTCGCACACCAACTCGTCCCATTTTCATAACTTTCATGGCATGTGACTCGGGCACATTTAACCGACTGCTCGACTTGTCGCACCTAATGACTCTCTGCCTTTAACCAAAGATGTCCACGCACCACCATCGCACACCGCGCGCGCTTAACTCGTGGGCGTGATAAACTCCCCCACTCTAAACGGTTGTCATCCTCGACAAGACCATCATACGACATCGCAAAATGTCTCTAGCTCCAACATTCAAAATCTCCATGTTGCCCACCTCTGCTTCGCCATCGCACAAACCATCAAGGTTCATGTCTCCTTGAATAGGAAAGTCTCCTCAATCCATGATCATCAACCACATCCGTCGCAATCTCGACATGTTTCCCCACCGTGGAAGGTTGGTCCCTCCAACTCAAGATACATGTTATCACTGCAACATATATCGTGTCAACCCCGTCATGTATTGTCATCATGTGAATTGTTGCCATGATACTCCAACCCAACTCAAACATATCTTGGTACACTTTTGACCCCCATGCTTTGAACTAGTCAGGTGACCAGTCCAACTGTCACACTCAAACCATAAGAATGCACCTCCTCATGCCATCATCGGTCATTTCTCTCAACATCCTATCACAACATCAACTCGATCGAGAATCCATCCCATCTCCATCAAAATGTAAGTAAGCCATGCCCAGGTCCATGAGGTAGTGCTCATCTCATTTGTAACATGTTTTCCATGATGTTGGTGTCAATGTGTTGCATGTTAATCAATCACATCTATCCAAGCATCATCATCCATATGTCCATCTCCTCAAAATGAAGAGATCCTCTCATCAAACTGACTCTCAATGTGCCACATCCAGGTCCATGAAGAAACCTCCATCACATCTATAATATGCCATACCTCAAGTTTGTCAACAGACAAGTATACACATGTCTCATCATCCATGTGCTCCCCATGGTCATAAACCAATCAGCCATCATGTGTCAAAAGTGGTTAAATCTCGGCTCAACCCATGCCTAAGTGTTTCCACCAACGCATCAACATCGTTGCAACTCCATCAACTCCAAAGAGTCTCATGTCGATCATCCCCATCAAGTCACTCCCCCTAAACACACCCCATAAATGTGCCCAAAGGTATGCATCCCATGCTGCATCAAAGTCAAGTACACCACTGACCCAAACTCCTCAATGCATCAGATCCTCTAAGACCACTATAACATGAAGTCTCCAATAGCTACAACAATCTCATGTCATCTTGAGCTCCATGAATCATCTCCATCCAACATCTTGACAAGCATACTTGTCTTGGCCTCAAATGTCACTGAAATATGCCTCAGCTCTCCATGTAGTAGGAATGCTCTCATAGACTGCTCACAAATCCAACCAGTCCATGGCCTTATTGTACAAAAGTGCACAACATCCCCATCGGGTCATAAGTACAATGTCTCCATGTCGCATCAGAAAATCCATCTGCACAACATCACTGCCTTGGCACTCCTCATTTTATGCCCATAAGTGACATCTCTACAAGTGCTTTCGCATAATGTCCCTGCATAGTGTCTGCCATGCTCCATCTATCCAACTTGATGTCCATGACTCAAGCTGCCCATGTTGTCCAACTAAGTAGACCCATCACAACATCAGTCATCTCATCCTAGTTCTCAATCAGGTCTAGTGCCCTCAGTCACTCAAACCATATATGTCATCAAGTCATATCATATCACATAGGTCCCTTCCATCATCGCTCCCCCACTAAAGGTCCACCAAGGCTGCCTCTTGGTCTCAGCCATGAAGAAGTCCACCCAAGTATAGCTTTGGTGTGTGCCCTTTCTCCAATCAGTCCATGAGTCATGTCGGGCACCTAGCCAATTCTTCCATATGGCTAAAGCATGACCCACCCCCCTCAATGATCATTATGTTCCTCCCTTGTCACGAGCATTTGCACCTCCTACCATGAGGTCACAAATTGCTCCAACAAGTTTTGCAACAATCAATGTTCCTTGCTTCTCCACACAAGGTCTCATTGTAGACATCCATGGTAAGGTTGTCCATCGTATCAAAAAATTGTATTTGCTCTTCACTGCATATGGCCCATCCTCCAAAAGCTCCAATGGAACACAATTAGTAATAAGAATACTTACTTTATCATGAGGCTCCTCCATGTGGGTGTCCTCATCCATCAATGTCGGCAATATGTACGATCCTGGTTCAACTTGAGCAATTGGAAGTGCCCCAAGTTCTTCCTCCATTGTTTTCACATCTACATACAACGTCTTCATATATCACGACTTCCTCTTCTTCATCATCGCAATCTACAACTACATACTGCTCCATTACCCAACCAAGTCGAAGAAGTTCGTCTTCAACATTTTTCTCCAAGACTTCAAGTTCATCTCGAATCTGTGAGTTCTCTTTTTTCATCAACTTCAACCTGTATAAGGTAAGCAAGAGCCTCCCTTGGCATTCTTCCCAACTTGCCATGTCTCGTCATTCAGCTTGGCCCAAGCACAATGCTTCACCTCTACTAAACCTGTCATGAAGTGTAGCAGTAACACTTCAATCTACAAAACTTCTTGATTAACCAACTGTCACAAAGTGTAGTTGTACCACTTCACTTCTGCAAATATGGTTCAACTAAATCAAGCTATGATACCATCTGCAATGCCCCTATCTTGGCAGTAGTCTTTCAACGACACATAGGGAGGTGCAACACTACTACCTGATTTCTTTTCACCAATACTCTCAAGTACGGACTATGCCTAACATTCAACAAATATTTTTCAACTTTTAATAAGCATTCATCTTTTTAACATAATGTAAATAGATTCACCATCATCATTTATAAAAATGCATAATGGATACAATCTTCTTTTAATGGGAGGGGCAACTCCCTGGTTAGAGTCTACCCAAATAATAATAATAATAATCTTTTACAAGTAAATATACATTAACAACCTTTGCAAGGCAACCCCAAGTTGACCTTTACAATTTTGCTAATTTTCAATTTGGGTTGTCGTTTAGGGTCGCCCCAACCCAGGTTTCTCTTCATTCAACCTTGCCCTTCTATCCATTTAGGTTTGCCCTTGTTCAGTTGCGCCCCTCCGTCGTTCAGGGTGGCCCTCGTTGTTTAGCAGCACCCCTGTGTTTGTTCAAGGTCGCCCCTTCATTCAACATCGCCCTCGTGGTCATTCAGGGTTGCCCTCGTTCAACAATGCCCTCTGTTCATCTCACCGAGCAGACGTGCCCCACTGCAACTCATTCAGGCAGGCGTGCCTCTCTACAACTCATCTGCGAGTAGACACGCCCCTCCGTAGCTCGTCTGGGCCGGGTGGCCCCACCTACAGCTCGTTCGGACAGGGTCACCGCACCTGTAGTTCGTTCGGGTAGGTTCGCTCCACCACAACCCGTCCAAGCAGGGTTGCCCCACCGCAGCTCGCTCGTTCAGTTTTCTGTTTTTCGACCAAGTGTTGTGGCCCTTGGTCCACCTGCACTTTCAACCCTCTTGTTTGTTCGCCCTCCTTCCTTGTCCAAGTATAGAGTACGCCTTGAACTTGCTTTTGAAGCTAGAACTTCCTTGCCTTATCTCTTCCACACGTTCACTAATATATATCGGTATGCCCAGGCCGACCACTCAATTCGACCATCACACCACATCTTCATGTCAGCTCACCCCCATACATTGGCTCATCGGGTCCACCTACCCAACCATCCACTGTATAATCTTGCCATCACAATTTTCCATACTTAGCCAAATTTTGACCTCTGTGTTGGCTCATCGCAACTCGTGTCTTGGGCGTGTTTAATTGACTGCCCAACTTGTTGCACACTAACTTGTCCCATCATCGCAATTTTCATCGCATGTGACTCGGGCGTGCTTAATCGATTGCCTGACTTATTGCACCCAAAAACTTGTTGCCTTTAACCGAATATGCCCACACCCCACCATCGCACATCGCGCACGCTCAACTTGTGGACGTGACACTGGGAGGCCCATCTACGTAGTTTCTGCATGCAAGACCAACATGACAACTTGGACAACATTGCAGTTTTGAGGCACAGGACACTGGTGTGGGATGGGGGTCCTGGGAGGACATCTCTGCGTAGTTTCTTAATGGAGGGTAGTTGGACTACTCTGCGCATTTCTGGAGAGCAGTGTTGGTTGGGGTCTCCGCGGGTTGCGAGGTTTCAACAGGAAAGGGAGTAAGCTTGATGGTTCCAGAAGCAAAGTGCAAAGTTTCTGAACGCTGAATGAGGCTAGGTTGCTTGGGAAATGGCTAAGCATGAGATCAGTGACACAGATGTAAACAGTGATAGGACTCGACTATGATCGCACATGGACACTTAGTGACACAATGTAGACCATCTAGAATGCATAAGACATACTTTTCTTGATGCAGCAACATTCGTGACAAGAGTGCGTGAAGTGAGTGTGAAGCACGTCTATGTGATGACAACCACTCATGCACACATGCTTTCCCTTGAAGCAAAACAACATCCCCTTTGCATGACAAACAACAACCCTAATGTCCAAAGATGACACATGCTACATAAAAATGAGAACACAAACAACTCTTAAGATCAATGAGGGGAGCTTGAATCATCAACTTACCAACAAGTGACCAAGGATGATGGATCATAGGATCCAAGGTAGGTTCCGAAATTTGCATGCGAGCCAAAATTTTGGAGAGTGGTTGTAGCTGGTACAACATTGGTGACACACTGGTAGAACTCCAGCTCTGTGCATGAGCATTGTTTCGTGAAAAGTGAACCTAACCCTTTCAGAAGTATTGCTCAATTCTTTGATCGTGATGGATTTCGCACTAGCTTGTGTGAAAGATGTAGTCCCTACCATTCTCTTGATCAGTCAGCACACATTCCAAGCCAAGTCAACTTAGTTGTTTTGATTGGGGTTGAGGGATATATTGATGCACAAGTAATATAGCTGTCAAAGTTTAAGTTTCATCTCTGGTGTTGCTCCGCTACCAGCAGGTCTGGACAGTACCTCGACAGAATCACGTAGGAACACAAGCATCACTTTGCTGCCAGCGAGCCTGGTCAGTACCCTGAGAGAGTTACTTGCATCACCTCCCTGCGTAGGAATCCTTTCTCTTCTTTCGCCTTATTCATTTTTCATTTTTTCAAAAACTGTGCATAGACACTTATTTATTTCAGAGGCGAAAGAGGGATCTCGACTTATTGAGAGCAAAAGAGGTTGTTCATTCATAGAAGTATGTTATGTATACCTCTGACATACTTGTTAAGGTTTTCCCCCTCACCTTA
Organism: Pinus taeda; assembly: GCA_000404065.3. Lineage (NCBI taxonomy): Eukaryota > Viridiplantae > Streptophyta > Pinopsida > Pinales > Pinaceae > Pinus > Pinus taeda. Next base: position 163,347 of record APFE031492739.1, on the reverse strand, counting down.
CTCTAATTGACCGAGCTAACAAGGGTTAAACCAAAATAACTGATTAGAGTAGGTGGTACTAGTTAACAGTGCAAACGTTGTGTTTTCACCAAGACTTACTCTGAATAGAACATATTCTACATCAAGGCATCATTGACTGAAGACAAAAAGCTCTTCATAAAGAGAGAGGACAAAAAATAACCAAGTGTTGATAGTTGTACAAGTCCTCTTAGATTTTCCAAACTTGTCTCGAGAGCCAAACATGGTTTCATGAGAGGCTAACCTATGGGTGCAAGTAAGCAAAGAAAGAAAAAAGAAGAAGCAAAAGTAAGGGGAAAGCAAAAACAAGTAAGCAAAGAAAGCAAACCAAGCCAAGACAACAAGAAAACATACATGTAAACTAGAAAGAAAAGGAAAGCAAGAAGCAAAGACTACTCCTACTCCTACGTTAAACAGTGTATGGGCCTGCTCATGTGAAGTGATATTTCCAATGCAACCACCGACAAATTGGCTGGCCCATGTTGGTGAAGGCATGAAAAATATGCATGTAAACTAGTGAACCAGAAGAAGATTGATCAACGAAGACCAATAAGCTCCAAGTTCTAAGACATCCACATAAAAGAAAAGAGTGAATGCATAAGATATACATTCAACGGACTTAACATGGTGTTGTGACACATTGCATGTAGATGATAAACATGCACTCTTTTTCGCCTATGACAGAAAAGAAAACATGAGAAAGAGATACAACTTACGCCTTGCAAGTGTGCTTGATGTGTATGGTTCCTCCAGTGCATAAGTGATGGGATCATGTGATTCGAGTGAAGGAAGTGAAATTTGTGTGTTTGGTTGATCTTCAATGCAAAGAAAAGAGTGATGAGGAACCTTGGGTGTTTCGAAAATTTTCTGATCGAAAGTGGAACTAACATCAGGACAGTGAGGGCCTAACATGACCATCATCCTAGGCTAAAGTGCCTCCATAACCTGTGATTTTTCCACTCCATCAATAGATAGATCATCAGAGACCAGTGGCTTAGATAGATTAACAATGAGTGAATCAACATTGTGATCAAATGAAGAAGTACAGAGATCACGACAACCACGATCAAAAAATTTGGGATGTTCACCAACATCCTCATGATTTGATGAATCGTGCATAGGGGTAGATGAGAAACAACGACGTTCACCCTCTGTGTTTTCGGAAATGACAGATGACAGATGGGATGGATTTTCAGAGGAAGATGTGTTCTCTCCACAATGTAAGGACAAGATGACATTCAGTGTGTCCTGTGAACGATTGGAAGTAGAAACATTTGGAGATGAGTTTTCACAGGAAGAATCAAAAGTGGTAGAATCACAAGGGACATTAGGATAGAGTGGATGAGGCGCGGATGGAATAGAGTCATCCTTCACTATGGGTTCTTCTTTAGATTCTCACACACACTCATCATGAATGATAACGCAGGTTGGTTGCACAACACCAACTCTGTCAACAACTTGATCCTTGTTCACAACAAGTGTGGAGTCCAAAATGGAAGAACATAAGACAGTACAACCCGGAGGAGCAATGTAATGTGGGGATGGAGGTTAAGGGAATGAATCCACATGACAACCAGCAGACTTGCAAGACAAATTTGCGGAGACATTGAGAGCAGGTGGGGTGGGAGGATGTGACAGTTCAAAAGATGTGCACGCACCTCCTCCCATCTTGCACTGTGGAGCTATAACTATTTGATGAGAGGAGGACGAGCAGTCATTTGTGACAATGACCTCATTGGTCTTAGATTTGGTAGCTCTAACACTGAGGTATGATGGGAGGGGTTTGAATGATTCTAAGAATTGCATATTTTCAGATATGTAAGAAAATACTTAAATCTTCCATTGGGAAATTCCAAATCAATCTCATCTTCAGGAAATCGATATGTGTTGGAGATCAGATGCACAGCTAGTTTTAAAAAAACAAATACACAGCAGACTAATCAAGCACATAAGACACACGAATTTAACGTGGTTCACCCAACCAATCTGGGCTACGTCCACACAACATAGGCATCGACAATTTATTAATCAAACAGGAGATTACAAAATTCAATCCTCACAAACTCTCACTCAAAACATCCGTATGAATACCTGTTTTATAGCAAGAAGGATCTAACTGCCTCATAAATCCTCTCACATCAAATTTAGGATGCATTAACTCCCTCCCAACAACCTGGAGTTAATCTAGCAACAAAATTTCTATTGTTGTCACCTACTGAGATTTTGCCTATTTTATTCTAAACAGAAAATCTCAACAATCTCCACCTTGACAACAATTAGCCTGATGCCCTGTTCTTTATTATTTATCTTTTTTGCAAGCCAAGAGAAGCCAAACACCAGCGTAGCTTCTCTAACAAAACTGGTTTCGTGAACATTTCTGCACAATTCTCCTTTGTATGCACCTTTTCAAGAGAGACTCCCCTTTCAGTGATAACCTGTCTTACAAAATGGTACTTAATCGGTATATGCTTTGATTTACTATGATAGGCCGGATTCTTAGCCAAATGTATTGCACTTTGACTGTCACAAAATAACTTGATGTTGTCCTGCAACCTACCAAATTCACCA
>APFE031492739.1:110077-156886 GCA_000404065.3 Pinus taeda | reverse complement strand
CACGCCATGTTGGACAAGCAAATCATGCATCTTCACCTTCCAGATCTCAAAATTATTCTTGCCATTAAACTTCTCAATTTCAAAACGGGCACTTTGAGTTTTCGCCATTTGTATCAAACAAAAGACACAATAATCTCCAAAATCCAACTTTTAAAGACCAACAATTTAAAAAAAAAAAATGCCTATGCCTTATATACCGTTTCTTGTTTAAAAAAAAAACTTTTGTTTGATTTGTGTTGTGCATACACAGCCGAATAAAGCAATGCGCACACCACAAAAAAACCACCAATCCAATATGCACCAGCAAAAAAAACAAACAGTCAATACACACCAATGATCAATGCGCACCAGAATCAATTGAAAAATTCCAGCAATCATCTACGCACCACTTCAATTATCTCTGCTTTATCTCAATGATTCTCCTCTTGTTATTTAATTCAACAATGCTAATTTAAACAACAAATTTGCTGTTCTATCCTTAATGCTTTTGGCATGCAACAAAACAAAAACGGATTTTTGTTTTATATTAAACGCAGGCATCAAAAAATTATTCCAACTGCCGTTATATACTGCTCTCTCTGCGCTTTTATATTAAACGTAGGCAACAAAAAACGCAGTTATATACTGGAACCACACTCGTGCACTGACAATTTAGGAAATTATGACACCTCTACAATGGAATACCACCAGCAGCACCAATCCTTTAAAATTAAATGACAAAATACATCGTAACCATAAATGAATCAAAAATGGATTGCGTACATATCAAACAATGATATACAAACTGCATTCCACCAGCAACATCGTACGCATTCATATTTTTGGTGATATTCACAGAGGTATCATACAACGATTTTAAGCAAATGAAAAATTGAAGAAATGGATGTTAAAGCAAACCATCCGGAAGAGTTGCTTCCTTTCTGCGCGCATTCCTTTATATACCCTCCACCAAAGGTTATCAGCGCTCCGACACATCAGCGCTCCAGCATGCAGGTAGATCAGCGCATTCCTTTATATCAGCGCTCCGGCACATCAGCGCTCTGGCACGCAGGTAGATCAGTGCTCCGGCACGCAGGTAGATCAGTGCTCTGTTATATAATACGGCAATTAGTAACAGTGCGCGCAACCTTCACACGCTGCCAGTAATCCACTCGGCTCTCAAACGCACCAGCACCAGATCATACATCGCGCCAGGTAATACACTGCACCACAGCCAGTCTTTAATCCACCACGCACTCAGAGAATCCTCTCAGCACCAGCACCTCCAACTTGCTCTGATACCACTTGTTGGAGATCAGATGCACAACTAGTTTTTAAAAAACAAATACACAGCAGACTAATCAAGCACATAAGACACAAGAATTTAACGTGGTTCACCCAACCAATCTGGGCTACGTCCACACAACATAGGCATCAACAATTTATTAATCAAACAGGAGATTACAAAATTCAATCCTCACAAACTCTCACTCAAAACATCCGTATGAATACCTGTTTTATAACAAGAAGGATCTAACTGCCTCATAAATCCTCTCACATCAAATTTAGGATGCATTAACTCCCTCCCAACAACCTGGAGTTAATATAGCAACAAAATTTCTATTGTTGTCACCTACTGAGATTTTGCCTATTTTATTCTAAACAGAAAATCTCAACAGTATGAAAGATTACAAACGCGTGTGTGAAATTGATCAATGGATTCATAAAGTGCTTTCTATAATTTCAAAATTTCTTTATTGAGTTCTTTATGGTCAAAATGATTGAAAGCACTGTCTATCTCTGCAACCAGATGAGGGAGAGAGTGAATATATTTTTCGGGTAGCGTGGCACACCAATGTAGGGGGTGCCCTCAAAGCGTGTATGCGAACAATGCGTAGGTCATGTAATCTTCAAAGGTTTCATGCCTTTCATAGGAGCCTACAACGCCAATTGCGTGTTTAACCAAGGCTACTTGGCCTCCACCATCGTATGTTTTACGTGACAAGATATTCCAGAGCTCTTCCGAGATTTCAAAGTCATTTCCATAAGACATACACTCCAGAAGAGAAATTTTGTGATTAGTTATGATAAGAATGTGGAGATTCGAACAGGTTGTGAGGACTCAACTTGTCATTTGGCCCTCCTTCTAGCGCCATAAATGTTGACGGTGCTGGACCCGCTAACATTAAGGGGATATTCCCGATATGAAGTCCCAACTAGACCTCACACCTTTTGGTGTAGGAGTCCCATCCGGTATGATGGTCTGATTGCCATTATCTTAAAGATTTTCCTTAGCTCTTGCTTGTCAGCACATAAGAGTGGTTTACTTTGTCTTTGAATAACGAGGTTTGTGTGCCTGGTGAGTGCTTAGTGTCACTTGTGTCAAGGTTCTTTCACTGCAGAGGAGAGGGTGAGAGTGAGTCTCAAATTGAAAGGGAATAGTCCCAACTTTGTTAAAGGCACACAACACAACAGGACATGCTTAGCTTCTGGCGGAGTATTACACACGGATGCGGCAGTCACAAAAACAAGGTGAACAGATAGTACGTACAACACCCAACGGAATAGTCCAGACGAGTATGACGGTCGTTATAACAAGTTTACGAGAATGAATTTATTGAGTGTCCAGCGAAATAGTCCACACGGATGAGAGAACGTTAACAACTGATACAACACATTTACAACAACATATGTACTAGAACAACCAAAATAGTTCAATTGTCTTATACAGGTTAAAGCAACTTGCATTACAAGCGTCCAAGGAATAGTCTTACAAATGAATACAATACATGTGAAAATGTGTCGTCCTATTAACATGCTTCTGAATTAAGCGAAATTTTCAAGACACATCCATACACCATTACATCACTAACCCCAATAGTGGGGCGTTGGAGCCACTACTTGCTCCTCAAAGAAAATAATACATACTCTCAAGACTATGTGGGAAGATCCAAGGTGAAAAGTCCTTTGCATGTACAAATGAGGGGTATATATAGCCAAGGGTGAAACTGACCCTTGTGACTGTTTGACTTCCCTCATAATTGTTCAACTTACATGACTCTTTGACTTCATCTGTGGGTCTCTTGGACTTCCACGTTACATTACATTGATTACACAGTTATGACCCAAAGTAGTGATGTGGCCGAGGTGACTCATGATATAACTCGACATGACACTACTGGTATGCAGATGTTGGCTGTGATGTGCATGTCGAGTTGATGTGTTGTTGAGTGATGAGTGTGCCCGTGGTGTACCATAGCTTCACCTCAGTATGTTAGAGTGCACAGAGCCTTCAATGGTATTGGTGTTCGCTTGACAGTTCATGTATGCACATGTGTCTCCTTCGCTTGCTACTTGGTATGCTCCATGTGTTCGTCCAACTGTGAGCACGTCTTCTAGCATGCGCTCCTTGTTCATCCTGTTTGTCATCACGCCATGTCTCATCCATGTACCTATTTCTGCATTCGCTTATGACGAGATGACATCAAATCCAGAAATCCCCTAAACTACCATGATGCATTGTATTTCGTTTTCGGATGTAGGTGACTGGGAAAGAGGACAAGGCTCTGAAACAACACAACGCACATGTCAAGCTGGGATGCGAGGCTCTGGGGAACTGCCAAGAAAAATTAGGTAGAGATCACTGGGAGGCTGGGATGGGAAGCTATAACAACATTGACATTCTGTGGGACCTGGCTTAGCTGGGAGGCAGAACTGCGCAATTTTTCCTCAGAAGGCAGTGCGAGCAGCAGCAAGTCGACTAACAGGGGGGCTAACTGGCAGAACTGCGCAATTTTTAGAGACGATGCAGTGATAGGAAGCTGGTGATTTTCCCTCTTATCTGCGTAATTTATTTAATCAACAGAGTCAGGCATGCTGACAACTTCTACGCAATTTTTGGGAGGAGTGAAGCCCAAGGTCACTACCCGGTCAAACTCTCTAGTTGATCAGTGGGAGGCTTGATGGATTGGCTTGCAGGCAATGCAGATTGAGATGGCTTCTTGGGCAAATTCTGCATTGTTCTGGGTGACAGTCAGCTAGGTAGATTCCAGGATTGCACAGTACAGACTGCTTGGGAGGCAGCCTCAAGTTCTGTGAAATTTCGGGCAGCAGTACTTGGTCACTGAGGGCTGAGACTACGTAGTGTAGCCCAGTAGAGGTCCACATGATGGAGCATGGTCTGGTCAACAGATCTTTGGTAAAATGGTTAAGTGTGTGAGCGAGCAAACTCGTGTATACATGACCTTACAAACACACACTCAACATGACTTGACGACAAGACATATTGAACCAACAAGACAACATACGCTCAGTGAGACTGACTACGAGATTGTCTAATGATGAAAGTGATAAATGTGACACTTCGGATAGACCTTCAGATGATGATGACGACACTTGCATGACAGTGCTTACAATATCGTGTGTGATTGTGATAGATGTTTACATAGCGAACACAAATCAAACACAAACCTTCAACATCACCAGAACGAGGTCGCAAGCATGACATAGCAATCAACATGCCAAAGATGACATTTGACCAAACAAGCAAAAAGGAAGCAAGACATGTAGAGGAAACACATGATTAAATGATCTTTTGTGTTTGCACACATGCATGTTAATGAGGATAGGATGATATGACAATGACAAGCAGTCCTACAAACTCAACTAAGAGGTGTACTTTAAAAGGTGTTCTTTACTTATCATACTTACCCTCGAAATGGTCATGCATCTGACGAAGTTTTCATGCAGTCCTGATCTTTTCCATTACTTGGTCTCTTGGTTCTTCTCCTCAACTCCTTGGGAGTTATCACAACATGTCATCTTTTCCTATTATCACTGGGCAATGTATTAGCGTGGTTTTAGCAGGAAGTGACTGCTGTCGGGATGAGGCCCCGGGAGGCCCATGTGCACAGTTTCTACATGCAAGACCGATAAGACAACTTGGACAACATTGCACAGTTTTGAGGCAAAGAACACTGCTATCGGATGGGGGTTGTGGGAGGACACCTCTACGCAATTTCTGAATGAAGGGCAGTTGGACTACTCTGCGCATTTCTGGAGAGCTGTGTTGGCTACCTGACTGCTCTAGGCATTTATGGAGAGTAGTGTTGGCTAGGGTCTTTGTGGGTTGTGGGGTTTCAGTAGGAAAGGGAGGAAGCTTGATGGTTCTAGAAGCAAAGTGCAAAGTTTCGAGAAGATGAATGATGCTAGGTTTCTTGGGAAATGGCTAAGTGTGAGATCAGTGACACATATGTAAACAACGATAGGACTCAATTGTGATCACACATGGACACTTAGTGACACAACGTAGACCATACAGAATGCATAAGACATACTTTGCTTGATGCAATAGCCTTCGTGACAAGAGTGCTTGAAGTGAGTGTGAAGCATGTCTATGTGATGACAACCACTCATGCGCACATGCTTTCCCTTGAAGCAAAACAACATTGCCTTTGCATGAAAAACAACAACCCCTATGCCCAAAGATGACACATGTTGCATAAATATGAGAACATAGATAACTCTTAAGATCAAGGAGGGGAGCTTGAAATCATTAGCTTACTAACAAGCGACCAAGGATGATGGATCACAGCATCCAAGGTAGGATCTAAAATTTGCATGCGAGCCAAAGTTTTGGAGGGTGGTTTGTAGCCGCTACAACAAAGCCCTTGGTGGGTTGAGTTACTTGTCCTGAAGCCTTGGTTGGAAAAATGCTCTCGAACCCTGTAACGATGTTGGTTGAGTTATTAGTTATTGGAGCCGTGGTTGGGACAAACACTCTGGAGCCCTGGACAACTTAGGTAGAGATCGATCTAGTTGGTATTAGTGATGTCCGACCGTGAGATGGAATCATCGGTTGAGGGTTGAGGTTGTTTGGCCTCTGGAAGCCCTGGTCTAGTTTTTTTTTGTTTATTCCATGAGATCCAACATTCACGCTTGGAATATGGCATGAGGGTGATTGTCTAATAGAGAGATTTGGTTCAACCCAATCTATGGTCGGGTGGTATGTGGAAGTCCCTGACTTGGTTGGATTTTGCACATGTTAATAAAAGCTCTTTCCCTCTTGTATTTTCATGAGTATTGTACTTGTTATTATGTGGCTTTGATCATTATTCTATCATGGTGTATATGTTGTTCATTTGATGGTTATAAGATGTAAATTGGCTATGGCTCTTGATGTGTTTTGATTTGTTAATGAATGGTTAATGAATGCATGAGCTATAAGATGTTATTGAAGCTATTATGATAGGGCATTAGATAGTCTTAATTATTAGCAAATAAGTATCAAACCCCTATAATTAAATATGCATGCATGACCTGTAGATTACATGTTCACCATATGTTTGACGAAATCACTATCATGGTTAGGACTGGTTGTCTCAAGTCCTTGATTTAATTTTGCATGAATAACTTTGTCCTGATGTCATTATTGATTCTAGAAAGTGTCACTGAGTTCTGGGTAGTGGTCTGGAGGCTGAACTGGAATTTAGGCTTAGAATCTGGAACCACATGCTCTGAACTGGACATTTTAGGTTGCAATTGTTGGGATACAGTTTTATGCATGCGGTTGGAGGCTCCCAATTGCATGGGTGCCTTGTCGTGGGAGAAATTTAATGCTCAGAGCAAGGAAAAGGTGGTTCAGCTCAGGATTTGGCCACCTGAGGTGGTTTCTCAGCCTCTTAGTGACTTGTAGCCCTTGTAGGATGTGTTGAGTTGCCATTTGGTCTTAGGTCATGTCATAGTAGCTCCTCCTCTCATGTTTACCCTAGCAGGCTGGTGAAACTGGGTAAATGTGGGAGGAGTGCTTATATAATGGTATTATACTTCTCATATTTAACATTTGGACTGGATGGGCGGAATGTGTTTGTTATGCATGAATGCTAGATGTCTATGTGTTCATTATGCATGCATTGTGATAGTCACTATTGCAACGGTGTCAGCATGTAGAGGTTGATGATGAGATGATTGATATGTTGATTTCATTATATATATATGTGTGTGTGTGTGTGTTGTGTTAATCCAAGTTAATCTTACAGATGAGATAACCTCCCCCGAACTTCACTGAGGTATGTTGATTATGTTTGTATTTGGTTTATCTAACATGGTATGCTTGCATGAAGTCGAGGATCAAAGATGAAAAGAAAAATGGTGGAATGTAGTTCACGTGATTCTCCTTACAAATCAGATGAACAACATGCTGATGAATACTCCCCTAACATAACCGATACAATGAGAAGCTTGAAAGCAAATACTAGAAGTTGTAAGGAAGATAATGATAGGATCATTCGGTCACAGGAAAGACTTGTTAGGGCACAGGAGAAGCAAGCAAAGGTTAATACAATGATTCTTTAGATTCTATTATATTTGTAAAGATGGGGACCGCTTAGGATTAGTCATGGACAAGAGGAAAGGACCAATGGGGCATATAGCAGCAGGTCTCAGTCGGGATACATGTTTGTTAAGGATGATACAGTCAGAGATGGTAGGTTCTCAGACACACCTAACAGGAGGGTTAGTTACCGTGGATTCTATTCTAGTTTTGGTTCGAAGAGACAACACCATCATCACTATCACCATCCATATAGGAGGAGTGAGAAGCAATACTTTCCAGAGGAGTTCAAGAAAGAAAAACCTCCTACATTTTATGGAGAAATGAAGAAGTCACATGATGCAAAAGTGTGGTTACTTGGGATGAATAAGTTCTTTTGGTTGTGTGATTACTTAGAGAACATGAAAGCCAGAATATGTACCTTCAGTATTAAAGGGAAAGAAGATATTTGGTGGGAAGATGTAAAGAATGTCAGAGGCATTCGAGAAGAGGAGTTGACTTGGAGTGAGTTCGAGAGACTTTTTAGGAAGAAGTATCTATCTGAGAGATACTGTGATGACAGGGCAAAGGATTTATATGAGTTTGAAGATGGGATCTACTAGCATATTTTTGGAGTTGTTGAGGTGTGTACCTTACCTTAAGGAGGAGAAAGCGAAGATTTGGAGATTCATCAGTGGGTTGCCAGTATCATTCAAAGACGGGATTGAGTTTGATGAGCCTAGATCACTAGAGGAAGCCATTAGAAAGTTGAAACAATGTTATGAGCAATCAAAGTGCATGTTTGATACTAAACAAGATTGGAAAGGTAATGAGAAGAATAAGGGAAACTAGGCTAAGAAGAGAGGAAAACCACAAGATACAGATGACAAGGAGAATGCAACATCACACAAGAAGTTTAATGCATCAGAGGTTAGGGATTTCAGTCTGAGGAGCAAAACAAGGGTGATGGCAGGAAGCCTTTACAGTGTTGGACTTGTGGTGAGGATCATCACATGAGATATTTTCCACAACATCAGGGTGGCAGAACACAGATTTATAGTGCTAGGAGGCACAAATAATGGGGGATGTTGGACATAGTATTCCTCAGATTTATGCAGTGTTGGATAATAGGTAAGTTGATCATTGGGAATCTATTATCAATATGGAAGGTAAGCATTTTGATAAAGTTGTTTCTATTTTCATTGACCTTGTATCTAACTATAGTTATATCAGTCTTGACCTAGTGGATAAGTGTGGTTTTCATAAAGAAGTGCATGCAGAATCTTGGTTAGTGCAGTTGGATACAGGTACTAAGAAAAGAGTTCATCATTGGGTAAGAGCTTGTGCATTTGAGTTGAACGGTATGTCTACATCAACGCATCTAAATGTGCTTATGTTAGGATCGTACAATATCTTATTGGGTATGGATTGGTTGTATCTTCACATGACCAAGGTGGATTGCTATGAATGGATATTGAGTGGTTGGATGACATTGGAGAACAAAGAATATTGCAGGGAAAGAAGAAGGAAACATCAGTTAGAATGGTTACAACTATGCAAGCAAAGATTAGTCGCAGGAAAGGGTGTGTATTGTTTGTAGTGCATGTTTCCAATGATAAAGGTAAGGATGTTGAGGATGTTGAGGTCTTGAATAGGTACCTATTTTTGCAGCAATTCCATGATGTATTCCCAGCAGAGATCTCAAAGTTACTACTTCACAGGGAAGTGGGATTTTATATCGAGTTGATGTTAGGAGTAGCATCAACATCAAAGCCACCGTATAGGATGAGCACTCCAGAATTAGTGGAATTGAAGTTTCAGTTGAAGGAAATGATTACCAAGTGATACATCAAGCCAAGTGCATCGTCTTTTTGAAGAAGAAGGATGGTACTCTCAGGTTGTGCATTGATTACAAGCAGTTGAACAAGGTGACGATTAAGAATCATGATTGATGACTTGTTTGATTAGTTGAAGGGAGCAATAATGTTCTTGAAGATTGACTTGAGATTGGGATACCATCAAGTACGGATCAAAGAAGAGGACATTTACAAGACTGCTTTCTGGACCAGGTATGGGAATTGTGAGTTTGTTGTGAAATGTCATAAATCATCTAGCTATGAAATGACACAAATCACTTGCAGGAAGGAAAATATTCTAACCTTGCACTTAATCATCTAGCTACTAGGAATTCTTGAAAATAGGAAGTTATTCTATCATTTCAAAATCAAAACATGCATGCATTGACTATCTCATTCACACTTGCATAATATATAAAAGTTCTAATTCCTAGATTCAAAAATATAAAAGCTAATGTTATCTAATCTTGTAGAATTGAAAGAGATGAAGAGACTGTTCTAGGTGGCTCTTCAGGTAATTGAGTCCAAGCTGAGGGGTTATCCTTGTTGGAATTATGATGCATGTGTTGTCCTTGATGGAAAATCACTTGTAACAGAACAAGTATATGGTAACTAAATGAATCCAAAGGTCAGTTTAGCGGTGACAAAGTGATGGAACAGAATAACAGAATGATGGGACAAAGGTTTACAAATCAGAATCATAATTTTGATAAAGGTGAATATTTGAAGAACTATATGTGGGTTCGTCAAGGCCAAGTCATGTATACATGCAGGTAATTTGGTGAAGAAAAGTCGCATACATTTTCTACACCATAGTATTCTAAATACCAAGGGTCCTTACCATGGTATTGGCCCATAGTAATGAGCATGACAATGGATATTAATCCTGTCAAAGAATACCATCGGTATAACTAAGGGTTTGACCCATGGTATTGGCTAAGGCTCTAACAATATAAGGAAGTGGAGATCAAAGTGCTATGTGTGCATGTGAAAGGGTTTTTGGATGAATACTTCAATCTTAAGTACATTTGCATTGTAATGGCCATAGTTGACACATAGATTTGAGAAAAGTCTGCACCGATGAATAAAATGATGGATCATGATCATGAGACCTAAAATGAATTTACATTATATGATCTTCTCATGGATTGAATAGATCTAAGTATTGATGCATGTTTTTATCTCTGAATATTATGATCTCGATATTTCTGAAGTTATGAAGAGATGCACAATTTTAGGTCAAAATTTGTAGATCTATATGTAGGTTAGTCTTGATGAAGTTACGTATACACGTGGGTTCATTTCTTCAAAGTCATGTACATAAAGGAGTGGTTTCTATTCATTTTTTCAATCCTGTACGTAGTTTGGTCTCGGTGAAATCGTGTATACACAAGGGTTCGTTTCATCAAATTCATGTACATAAAGGATGGGTTTTTGTTCATAAATGATTGATCAACCTAATCAGAGCTATTGTATCTCTGTTGTCTGCCAATGATGTCCTCATGCTGATCTGGGTTGAGAAATAATGTTTGAAGTAGAACTGATTGAATGATGAATTTGAATTTGGTTGCATGTTGATTGGTTGAAAATATTATTGATTCTACTAATTGTATGAGGGTTCTGTAAGCTAACATAATATTTCAGAGTAAATATGGTCAACTCTATGTCTGATTCAAAATTAGAAGTTTTTAGTATATTGATATCTATACATAGGTTGCCCTACAGAAAAGCACGTAAACAAGCGGGTTTCCTTAAGTGAAGTAGCGTATACATGTTGGCATATGAATGATCAGGGATGCATTTGATTCTGTGTTGATGTAGTATTCTAAGTTCAGTTCTGTGTTTTGGTTACAGTGATCTCACTATTTCGATTGAATTAAGTTGGTGTTTTCTTCAATTGATCTACAAGTTGTGATGTATTAAAGCATGTGGATCCAATGTGAACATTTATGAAATGTGGTCCACGAATGTTTCTAAGGGTTGGAGCCTTCTGTGAGGAAGTCGAAGTCTCCTGCTAGTAGTAGTTGGTAATCAGATCAAGGGGTTGGAGCTCCCTTCTAGTAGATCTTCAATTATTTACTATTTCCTATGACTCACTATGACTTCTTTATATAGTTTCTTCCATTAAAATACCATGGTTCTCTAACCATAGGTAGGTCACAAAACATCCTATCTTCTAACAAACTCAAGGTACTAAAGTCCCTTTTCACTCCTATTACCTTTGTGCTCTACTCTAACAAAATTAGTTACAAAATTTACCCAGGGGACCCTATCCCAATAGGCCCCCAACATAATTTCGTGACTCGTCCTCGAGTCACTCTACTAATGGTCCCTCAATCTTCGCCTGCAACTCCCTAAGCTTAATCCTCAAAACATGTAGGTTTGTTTTTCCTTGTGTATCTTCTTACACTTCCTCGACCAATTTTTCAGTAGTTGGGCCTTCAACTACAAGGCCCATGGTCCTTTGTGTCTATTGCACTGCTTTGAGCTTTCTATACACTAAAAAAGTCAACTAACTGGTCTCATCTATCCACGGCTGCGTCCTTGAAGAGATAAGTGTTTCCTTGTGATGAAACTCATCAATTTCATTATGGATGTGTTTTCCTTCGAGTAATCTAGCGAACCTTTTCATTGGTGCCAAGGTTCACGCAGTCGATTAAATTTCATTGAACTACCTCTACTTTTCCCTAATGTTTGCTCCAATATTTTCCAGAGTTGTATCCTCCTACAATGAGGTCCACAACTCGATGGCCTACTCAAATAGCTCAGTCCAAACATTGACTAAATCTTCCAAGGTGGACATTCCTTCTTTAATGGAAGTTATGCACTACTCTCTCACTTCGGGAGGGGTACTGGGCTACAACATTAGTTGTAACTTAGATATTTGCAACTACAACTCAAACTTGACATGGCCAATTTCATCCTTAGACTCTTTAACTGCAATGTCCAACTTTTGAATCTTTTCTACAGAGGCTTCTTATTTTGGGATCTTGAGCTCTTAGATCTCACTATAGGCCTATGAAATCATTGCTTCCATCTGTTGGCTTCACATTGTGGCCTTCTCCTTTTCATTGAGGGTATGTGCATTCTCCTCAAATATCTGTTAGTTATTAGTCTTTACCTTATTGATTACTAGCATTATGCATTGCTCCCATATCCTTAATTCGTGCGACACCCCTTGGTGCAGGTCATGTAGAGTCTAAATAGGGAGTGCGACTAAATTCAGACTCAGGTTCTTCACCTGGAGTAGGTGTGCCTCCTCGTCAGCTGAGTTGCCACACAAGCATCCTTCTGGTAGATGAATGGTGTGAAGATCCATCATGATTTTTGCATCCAATACTGACCCACTCTATTGATCCAAGCTCACTTTCTTCACTCTCGCCTATCCCATGCTCACTTGAATTAGACCATTTTGTACCTACAAATCCTGTAGAACCTGTTGTACCTTATTGAGAGATTGTTGGTACTGCACCTCAAAATGGCTCATGAGATTCATCATTGCATCGTAGACCATATCCCCAATTTCATCCAAGTCCCCCTTTGTGAGGACCAATGGTGTCGCACCCACTGTTTTGTCAAACTTTTGCTTCTTGCGTTGCCCTGTAGAATTCCTCTGCTTCCGCTTCTTGACAATGAAGGGGGACCCCAACTCCGCACCCCCTTCTTCTTCCACCTTGAGCTTTTCCTGCTCCCGTGTTCGCTCAGGGTTTGACTCATCAACATTAATGGTAGCCTGCAACATCGTATTCTTCTATGCTTCTTCCTTTTCTTTGGTCATTGCTTCTTTCTACTTTGCAACAACTTCTTTCTCCCTCACAACAGCTTCTTTCTTTCTTCTCTACCTCCTTATTCTTTTCTATTGTCATGCTCTGTGCAGATGAACCTTCAGCAGTTGTGCTGGTACTTTTGCTGGCATCGAAAGGGGTCAACAAGTCACTTGGCCACTTGTTAGTAACCCCTACTATGTCTTCCTCGGCAACCCAGTAAGGAAACTTGTGCCAGATGCCTCTGGCATCATTCTTTGCATGAATGTGCAGATTATGGAAATATGCCTTGAAATCAGTGATTTTAGTGTAATGCGCCTGCAAGGTGGGTGATAACCTTGGTCGTTGGCTAATCATCATTCTAAGTTCTGTCTCCAAAAATACCCAAAATATCTTGGTCTCCATTATGCAAATAGGGCCTTTAGTAGCCCACAACGAAATGAACTTTGCTACCTCTAGTAGGTCTGAGTCCTGCTAAGGGAATTGACTCTCTTCGGGCATCCTCCACACCACTAAAGTGATCACTAACAACCAGGTGTAGTCAAATGCCTTGCCCTCATCCTGGGCCTCCCTGCAGTCCTATGGAAACTCTTTACATAGATATTAATCCTAGTTATATTGGAATCCTTTCATGCATTGCACAGCTAAAGAAACTGTTGGCACCGGTAGTTCATCGGCGTGACATTTTATCATGATTTTACCAGCTAATATCTACACAACAAACAAAACCATGCCATCTAATATGGATTGAATAGAGTATACATGTGAAATTTTCACCAGAAGAAACTCCCCCTCCATTTGGTCTGCCAACTTCTTCTCCTCCGACTTTCCTACGAATGCCATCGCAGTGTCCACTTCTTGGAATGGCAACAATATTATGTGGTGGATCAACATGTTTGTGATTTTGATGGGTTCTCCCAGCTAGAGACACCCATCATGCACCAGTGTGAGAAATTCGCACACACAAAATATGTTAATAATGGTGTGACTAAAGTGCAACACCCACAACATGTTTTGAAGCTCTGCGCACCCAACTCTAGCCACCCATTCCATTAGTTCAAGTTGCGTGATGCCTGAATATTTGTAGTATACCTTCTTGAGGTACTTACTTGGTGCCAGATGTGGAAATTTCTAGTGATCCCCTAGGTCCCAATCTTCCATTTTCAAATTTGGTATATGAGCCAATAACAGACCTTCAAACAACACATTCTCCAATAGTAAAGGTGTTGAGACCACGAACTTCACAACATCTGAATATTTGGGTACCTTCATCATGGATTTTCTAGGTGGGATATACTTCGAAAGTCAAGTTATCGATTCAACCTCTTCTACATCAAGCTCCTCTATTCCTTCATGTAGTTATTCCTCATCTAGATCTAGTGGCTCCGTCAGCTATTTGGACTTATCCACTTTTCCCTTATGGCAGATTTATGTCGACTTTTTTTGCAATGATTGTCACATTGGTGCTTGTTGAGGCTTCTTCTTCTTCATAGAAGTAGATGATATAGGTCTTGGAGACTTAGGAATGGTAGTAGGAAACCCTTTAGATACAGATGGGGCTACCATATCACAGATTAGGCTGGCTCCATCTCAAGGGGAGTTTTAGTCACTCTCTCAATGAAGCTCTTATAGTTGTAATCAGGCAAGTTTGCTAACTTTGATCGTGAAATAAGTTCCTCCCAATCCAGCTCATACATAGAACACTATACTTGGCACAAAGAAAGGTGAAAAATCTAAAGGCAAACTCTCGGTGAGTAAAGTGTTTGAATGTAGAGAGGTATGTCATATTTATAGACCAATTTGAATTCAAATCCAACTATTCCCTCCATTTCCTGGTCATTAATGCACATTTGCAGTAGATTCCAAAGATATGCCCCATAAATTCTTCCCTGCTTCTCCTTTCAACGGAAAATTCTTCATCCAGTTAGCTACAGTGATTCCAATGGTCATTTTTTGGCTAGGCTACACGGGGCTGACCCACCTAGCACATCTCCTTTGGTGCAACTCTCCTTGGTGCGATCCTTCGACTTGTCACGTAGTCCCTTCACTTTTCCCTTCTAACTTTTGGGCAATGTAGTTTATAGTCTCATACTTCCTTACAACTGCTTGGAGTACTAAGACTACCCTGAAATCATATAGTCATTGCGCAGGGGCAAGAATACCCATGTATAACTTAAATTGATTCCTATCAACTTTTCCCATAAATAATTCCTCATTCAGCTTCGCGAGTTGAACTGCACCTCCATCTGCAATTTCTTTCACAACATATGGCCCCATCTAATGTATCTGAAATTTTCCCAGGCACTTTGTGAACTTAAGTTCATACAACAACACTAAATATTTGATCTTGAAGGTGTGATGTTTGATATGGTGATCATGCCGTGCCTTTTCATAGTCCTTCTGCACCTATTGATGAAATCTAGCCAAGAAGTGATATTCCTCCAGGTCAACGAGTTGCGCGAGTCGTTCCTCCATTGTATCATGATCAACCATGTCTGTAACTACTGCAATTCGTAAACTTGGCACTATGTATTCCATGGGCATTACAACCTCCTTCCCATGTACCGGTCTGAATAGTGTTTGTCTTGTCAAATGTTGCAGGTAGTCCAGTACCTAGAAGAATGTTGGTATGTGCACATCCATGTCATTTTTCTTTGCATTGCAAATATTTATCAAAGTGCTTTCCATAATTTTGTTGAAGGCTTCTATTATTTCATTCGGTTTAGAGTGATAAGGTGTACTCTTCTAATGATATATGTATAATTCCTCAAGCAACACAACAATTGTCTCATGCAATAAGTGTGTGCCCCTATCTCTTATCAAAATCTCAGGGCAGCTGAACCGAGACAAGATATACTAAAAAATATACTTCACGGTGATAACAACTCTATAATCTTTTATAGTTTGTGCCTCCACCCACCTGGTTAAGTATTGAGTCCCAGTAATAATATATATAGCCCCTGTCTTCTTCCCCAGTGGTTGTATTGGTCCAACAAAATCGATTACCTAATTATCAAACACCGGCAACGTCACTTGAAAATTTAGTGGAAATTCATCTCTCTACAGCGATCTCCCTGTCGTTTAGCAAAAATAATATGCCTACATTATATTTTGGAGTCCTTATGGACAATTTGCCACCAAAGTGCTACGCGTAGGATCTTCTACACAGTTGCTCTTCTTGCATAATTTCCTCCTAATACTCCTCCATGTGCTTTTGCAAAGATACTTTTTCTGCTCATACTTTGAAACATACCTACGCAGTATTTCATCAAATCCCATTTTATATAGATGTCTAGCGATCACAGAGAAATATGCATCTCGGACCACCAATTCCTTCTTCTATTGTGTCAAACACCCCTCAACAGTGGTGCCTGTAGACAAGAATTGAATTAGATCGGTGAAATGATCATCTGTGATGTGCACAAAAATGACTTGTCCATCAAGTAAGCCTTCTTCCATACTCGTAGGCTCATGCCCATTCTCAATTTGTGATAGGTGACCTGGCCCGACATTTAAGTGCCCTGGATTCACAATTACTTCAAAATCATATTCCTAAAAAAGAAGCAACCATCTGCAAATGTTCCCCCCCAACACAAGCTTCTTGAACAAGTATTTCAGATCAGAATGTTATGAATACATCTTGAAGTTTTCACCCAATAGATAGTGCTGAAATTTATGCAGCACATATGCCATTGCTAAACCTTCGCACTCTGTGGTTGAATAGTTCTTTTCTGCTTTAGACAATTTTCTACTTGCAAATACTATTGGATGGTCAATATCTCATTCGCTTGGTTGGGTTAGAAGAGCTCCTAGTGTAATGCATGAAGTATCTACATGAATGTGTAACTCTTTCTTCCAATTCGGGAACACTAAAATGGGTGTGGTGACCATTTTCTCCTTCAAAATATCCAAACTCTTATGGCAGTCTTGTCCCAACAAAATGTCACATCCTTTTTCAGAAATTTCTCCATGGGTGAAGTGATTTGTGCATATGCTTTGATGAACTTCCTATAATATCTTGTATGGACCAATGTTGTGCACAATTATTTAACATTCTTTAGGGCTTCCAAATTGACTATTACTGCAATTTTGGTAGGGTCTACCATCAATCCCTGCTTGCAAACAACAAGACCCAAAAGTATCCCGTAAGGTATGTAGAATATGCATTTCTTCAAATTAAGGGCTATCTGATGCTTTCAACAAATATCCAACATGCAACATAGGCTAGAAACATGTTGCTTTACTAACCCAAACACTATTCAATCATCGAAGTAGACCTCTAAAAATTTATGGATAAATTCCTTGAAGGTTGTAATTACCACCCTAAAGAAAATTGGAGAGGCATTCTTAAGCCTGAAAGGCATCACTCTATACTAAAGACAACCCCATTCAGTCTCAAAGGTGGTCTTAATTTGGTCTTTCAGTGTGATCTCAATCTAATGGTACCCTGAGAATCCATCCATGAACGAATATACTTGTTGTCCTCAAACATTCTCTAGTACCTCGTCCATGAATGGTGTTGGGAATGGATCATGGAGACCTGTGTCATTAAAATTTCTTAAGTCGATGCATATCTTAATTTCACCTTGCATTTTATTTTCTTGAACCACCATGGGACTAAACCAGTTTGACTCGTCGGCAAGTTCAATGGTCCCGACTTCAAGCATTTTATCCAACTCCTAGTGCACCTTTTCCTTATACTTGGGATTTAATCAATAGGGGCGTTACTTCACCAGCTTTGTATTTGGCTTCAAAGTGATCTTCATGATTCCCAAATACCATACTATACCTTTTATATCAAAGAACTTGGTGGGAAACATGTCTTGATACTTTCCTAATAGATCTGTGACCTTATCTACTATATCGCCATCCCAATAGTCACCTATTTTCGTGAACTTCATTTGTGCTTCCAATCTAATATTCACCTACTTGGTCTTTAATGGCTCTGATATATCAAGGATTTATACCTTAGGTCCCTCGACTTCATGTTTTCCTTCAGACTCAGGAATGTGGATGTTCCTAGGATCTTCCTCACCATCCTCCACAGTCACATTGTAGCATTCAAGCGCATGGCACAACATCTTACCCCAATCTGGCTGTACCCCTTCAACTCGTTCTTTAGGATTTATGAATATCACATCTTTAATTTCCTATAATGCCTCATTAGTACATTCAAATCTATCTTCAAAGTGAAAAGTTATCAAAAAACTTTCGTTCAAAAAATCCCATTCTATGGTTCCATGTTGTAGCTTCGTTACCTGGTAGCAGTTCATTGGGATTGTATCCAAAGTGTAGAAGAAAATATGAAACCGCCCTAGTTGTGGTTCTTCTTTGTAATGTAGGTATTAGCATACCCAGACCTCAACTTCATCATTCTTCGATACTCCTTCGAATTTGGAAAATTTTTGTTATGCATGCCCCACCAATGGTCATGTGTACCTCGCAGTGCAATGTCTAGTGCTTGGAATCGATGTTCCTTCGGTACATCCCTTTCCAATTTATCCAGAAATAAATTCACATCCTCTAAACCATCATAATATGGTAAATTATGTACCTCTATGGATATACATTGCAATGATTTGGTAATCCTTTTGCATCACAACGATGATACTTCACGCAATTGGTTCTACTAGTGCTCAAACTCTTCATCCGAATCTAAATTATAAGAGTTGTTCTTCTCCCACATAATTCTCCCATCCTCCATAGGTTTGATCCAATCTTCATCCCACGTGATAAGATTATACATTTGCTCAATTTCAACATCTTCCTCAAGATCATGGACTAGTTCAACATAATCACCTTCAGCTGGATCCAATGGCATAATCACCCTTAGTTCTTTCTTCTTAAATGTCATACTATGCTTTTTCAGGTTGATGATTGGATTCATATCAAATTCCCAATCAATTCCAAGAAATTTTGGATATGGGTTACTGTCATCCACGATCTCGATCACTTCAAAGTCAGCTAAGGCATGTGCCCCTTCAATATCCATAGTCACTCCATGTAGGTTTCCCATAGGAATAATATTTTGTTGATTAGAAATCATCAGCTAGATCGGGGACCATTGTAGTGCTAGTTTCCCCATTCCTTCCCAAGTTTTCTTTGGCATAACATTTTCATCAGACACCAAATCAAGAATTACCTCGCCCATTTTGTATTATCCAAACTATGCGATCAATCTCAATTTGCAACCAGTTCTCTTCTTACTTTTGCCCACCTTATGTAATGCATGTTGTTCTAGTATAGGCTTATTCTTATTAGTGAAATTATATATCAATTATTGCAGTCCTTCTACTACCTTCTTATCCCTTAGGAGTTTCATACAAGATTTTGAAAGTGATGCTAATAATGATGGGTCTGTCTCCTATGCAGTACTAGTTTCTTCAAACTTTCCCATATTTTGAGTCCTTAATATAGAAGCTTCTTCATCTGTGAAGCTCCTTTTTGCTTCCATAAATGTTTCCTTCACCTTATTTACATCGAATCCTATCTCCTTATCAATAGCTTTGTGAACCCATACATCAGCTTTTTGGTTGTTTCTCGTTATCTTCTCCAGTAGCTATACTGCTTTGCATAATAATATTGACACTAGGCCCATCTTCACAAGGCTATGACCTCATCATATGGATGTTCTTCGTAGGTTGTAGGTTATGAGTCTTCTTTCCTTGCATATTCATGATAAGCACTCGGAAGTCTTCTATAACATGGTCAAATTGTTGACAATATTGACAAGAAGGGTGTGCTAGATTCTGATAATCAAGTGAAAAATGACTTGATTCCCCACAATTATAGCCGATGATCTGACCACGATCCCTTCCCGATCCTCCTCCATTCCCTCTTCCTTAGCCTTGGAATCCTCTACACATCATAGTTGCACCATGATCTTGATGACGAGCCTCTGCCTGCATTCTATATGCAAGGTTTCTATCCATCGTTAATTCATAACTTTGACAATGGCACTCATCATGACCTATAGATTTGCATAAATTGTAAAACAACTGTTGGAGGGTTTGCACAAAATTTTGTAGTAAATGATCATTATCTTTCACATGTTTCTTGGTAACCTAAAAAATAATTTCCCATGGTGGTACTCCTGTGCTCGGTCCAATGGTATGTTTTGGCTTTAAGGGGACAGGGCCTCCTAAAATAAGATAATTCTAATAGACTGGGCAATGGTCCTTATCATGACCATGTCCTTTGGATTTTAAGCACCAAAATTCTATGCATTATATAGGGATTAATGCACAAGTGTTTGGATGATGTAAAAACCCTCAAGGATCTTCTCGGGATCCTTGGCAGACTGTGAGATTATCTACTGTTGTCACAAAGATGCATGCATATCTATGTTTAACAAATGAATATCAAAGCAGGAAGAAGGACTTATTAGCCTCGAGTCTTAGAGTGGTGTTGTTGGAGAGCTCAATGTAGCTAGGTGGAAGACCCCTGCGCCAACTCTAGATCAAAACCTGCACATAAATAAGACAAGCTTAATATCACAACATAAAACCTTGATAAATAATGCATGAACATATAAAGGTATCTAGTTGCATATATCTAAGCCACTCATAATAACGACATTGCATAAACATATAAACAAGTTATACTACCAACATCGTGGAGTCGACAACAAAATTATAGTTCTATATTGATTTAGAAAGTGTGATTACAACCATCGGTTGTATCATCCTTCTCTTACCCCTGCATCTCCTCTCTCTCTCTCCCTTCTTAACCTCTTCTAATGCCTTAGTCAGAGAACCTGCTCGACAGTCAAATAGGCAATCGTTTCAAATGGTTTCACCATTTCCACAATGGCCCTAGCCTTACATATAAAGCATGTGAGGATAGGCTTGCCAAGTCCTTCATGAGTTTATTTAGGTAAAAGTAGTGATGTTTCCATGCTTTTGTTCTCTTTCCTGTTTGTAGAGTCCATTAGGAATTAGTAATTCCTCCAAATAGGTCGAGTTTTGATGTTTCCCTACTTTTGTGAGCTGACATAGGAGAGAATCTCAAGATATTTCTTAGTTAAATTGTTCCCTTGACCCATAGAAACTCATTTAGGATCACTAACTCTCTTCCTGAGGTAACAAGCAAAGTTACCCTAGACACTAACGCACCCTTAGCCTTTATAGGAAGCTTTATAAAGCAGGTTTCTAGTGCCTACACAAAATTAGTTTGACAACTGGGCCTATGAACTTGGTCAATCCTTCAGTAATCATGTCTTTCCCCTATGAGTTGATGAGGAGGTCATTTTCTTGTATAAGAGATGACCCCTAAAGTGTGAGATCACAAACTATGATGATGGTTGACCCCTAAAGTGTGAGATCAGAGACTATGACGATGGCCGACCCCTAAAGTGTGAGATCAGAGGCTATGATGATGGCCAAAATACTTTATATTTAACTGTCCCTTTTCATTTGGAAAACAGAGAGAGAGGATCAGAGCTTTGAGTGGTATGAGAAACCTAATACAACACATATATATATAAAACAACTATAATCATGTCTTGAGTCAGGCATTCCCATGCTCAATAGCTATGTCGGAGTGATTTTCTTGATAAAGAGATATGATGAGTCTAGTTGCTGATAAGAAGAATGTGGAACCTATGTCATAATAGGATCATTTTGATGAGTTGTCTCCAAAAAACAATAAATGCAACTTAGGAGAGGAAACAAGGTTTAGTGACGTAAGCCTCTACCCAAGGTCTTGTTTTCTGCTTCACCGCAACAACATAGATCGATACATGTGAATAAAGGTGTTGAGGTTGAACATGCACGAAATTGTCTGATTACCAGTTAATAATGGAGACTGTTAATAGATGGTAGGATGGCCACCGATAATGGTGATGGTCTCCAAGATGCACAGTACAATCTAGTGACTATGAATAATGTTTTTGTCGTTGAACACGTAGAATCGTTTAACCAAGAGCCAATAATGAAAACCCCTGACCAAACACAAGGTGACCTACCATTAATGTCTGCAAGTAACAAGGCACTAAGAAACTTGGGGATTTTTCAGTTCAAGAGTGATAAAACATCCCATAAAAGAAAGCGCTCATTGAGAATCGAACACGGTAATTTCTGTCATTCAACCCTAAAAGTCCTTTCATCAAAACATGAGTAATTTCTGCCAATATGTGGTCATGTCGCTGATAAATATCATAGGAAATGGACTACTTCTACTTTAATGACTTCAATTAACATAAGTCATATCTCCAAAGTGACTATAAGGGAGTTCTTGAGCCTCCACTTTCACCATTTGCATCATTTTAGAGCTATGAGAGTGTTTTGGAGTTAAAGAGAAACAGACCTTCCACGGATGATTGCGGGCGATCCGGGCGACCATTCGACTTGCAGTTTGTCCCAAGTAGATGCCAAAAAAGTGATCTTGCATTATTTAACCTTTTTTAGCTGCTTTTGGGGTGGATGTTTAGAGATTTATGGAGCCCTGGTTCATTTATTGCACCTAACGCCCCCTTCCAGGCTTGTAGGGAGCATTAAATTCCCTTTATGACTTGGGGGAGGGCATTAATACTCCCTGTTTTCCACAAGGGGGGGCGTTAGTGCATGAGGGCGCACTCTAAAACCCCAGCAAGTGTTTTCTTGAGCTTTATTCCCTATTTTCACTTATTTTTGGGTTGATTTGTGTAGGTTTTGAGACATTATGACTAGTCTATGGAGAGAACGAGCCCAAGATCAACATGAATTTCTTATGCGAAATGATCTAGTATGTATACTTGCATTGCGCTGATGTGGTTTGATGAAGTATGGACAGTTGGAATTGATGAAAGCTCAGGAGGACCTATTGAGCTAGATTATTCAATGTTGGTATGAACACGAACAAGTGTTTAGGATCGAGGACCATGAGCTTGCTATTGATCGTGATGACATATATTTCTTGATAGGTTTGTCATGCATAGGAGCACGGGAAAACTTGACTAGTGGTAGGCCCAATCCTCGATCCACTTTATAGTTGGTCCAAGCTTATTGTATCCCTATGAGCGAACTCATGAGCAACAGAGTCCCTATAGAGTGAATAAGATCTAGGTCTCTGAGGGCCATTTTGTCAATGATTGTGCATTTGGAGGGATCTAAAAGTCCCCATGTCATGACAAAGGCCCAACTGTTGCATGTCATTTACTGTGTCCAACCACATATCTTCAACTAGTGTGAGGTGGTTCTTCATTAGTTGAAGGCAGAGTTGACTGCATGTAAGACCCAAACCCAACAAAGTTTTGGGCATGTACTCTCATTGTATCCTTCATACTTGATAGGGTGCCAGTTATGCAACCATGGATGAGCTTAGGTCCATTCAATCCAAGGGAGCCTAGGCAGATGTGATGGGCATCACTAGATCCTAGCACAAGAGGAGGAGCCATCCAGAATTTTTTCGAAGAGGATTTATTTGAATGGATTAGCGGTAATATTGTGATGATGGATGACTATGCCTACGAGGGCATGGGCTTCACATGTGATACTAAATTAATTTTTCCACCTGGTACAAACTGGAGACCTTAAGGTAAGAAGGTTTATTTGAGAGTAATTAAAGTATTTTTAATCTTTTGAATGTTTAAGTTATGTTTTTGTTGATTTTATGGGTGATGAAGTACTAACATGAAGCTTTTTTCTTGACACAAATGTGGCACTGGTGCGACCTGCAGGCAAGTCTCACCAAGTGAGGTGAGGAGGCCAACTACCCAAAGGTGGGGGTGATGTTGAGAGTCTTCGGTAGGTTTTGAGGAACATAGAGGGCTTGAGCATGGGTATGCCCCCTCCCTTCCTATGAGGGAGATTCCCGCTCACATGCAGTGACACATAGTTGGTGTTCCTGAGTGGTTATGAGAGTCGTACCCTTAAATAATGATGCAAAAAGATTGGATTACGAATGTGATAATGATTTGTCAATTTCATAACAACAAGCTAAGAGTCTAACCTAATCACCAGATTGGAGATGTCCCTTGATGATGCTTTAGTGAGATGGGAAATTACGATCATGTACTCAACAATATTGTTGATGGAAGTACCAAGAAAGAATCCCCGAGACAAAGTAGTTCCGACTCAGGTGTGTAAATGACCCAAGAAGCTAATTCATTTATCGTGTGCAATGACTAGAACCATTTGCATATCTTACGTATGCTAAGGGTAATGAAGACATCTTCACAGCGAGAAATTTGTAAGAGATAGCTACCCAAAAAATACCAAACAATCCAGTCACATCAAAAAGAAGAAAAACTTATAAACACATAAAATTACAAAGCACATGCCTAGTGCAATACTAGGCATAATACTTTTTCAGATAGAGCCCATTTCAGGGCTCAGGGAGCGAGACTCCTTCCAAGTCCTAAAGTTCATATGCCCCTTTTGAGAGGGCTTTCGTGACAACATATGGACTGAGCCATAAGGGTTGAAGCGTTCCTTCCCCTAAGAGGACATGTTTTTTATCGTAGAGTAAAACAAGATCTTCCTCTTGGTAAGAATGAGGCTTGATCTTCTTTTTGTCATACTAGGCTTTGACCCGACACTTGTGGGCTTCGAGTGCCTATGTTGACGAGTTTCATCCAGTTGATTTAGGTATAGCAAGCACTCTTCTTTGGTAGTGGTGTCAGGCAAGAGTTCAACAACGATTTGTAAGGAATGGGTCTGACACTCGATTGGTAAAATTGCTTCCAGGCCATAAGCTAGATGAAAAGGTGTGAAGCCTGTAACAGTTTTTACTAAAGTTTGGTATGCTGACAACACAACGTATAACATTTGATGGCAATGTGTTTTATGATTCCTTACTAACCTGAGGATCATGGTCTTTAAGACTTCATTGGCGGCTTCTACTTGGCCATTAGCTTGAGGGTAGTACGAGGATGATTGTTCCTGGTGAAAACTGAGGAACGATGTTAAGTTAGACATCGTGTGAATTTGAAAATGAGACCCATTGTTTGTAACTATCATGGCGGGCACCCTGAAGTGAAATATGACCTGATTGAACTAGAATAGTGCAACGATTTCTCCATCGGCCTGGAAAGTGGGAAGGGCTTCAACCCATCTTGTGAAATATTCCACAGCCACAATAATGTAGTTGTGTCTAGCAGAGGAAGTGGGGTTGCAAGTGACGAATTATATCCCCCATTTGGCAAAGGGGCTAACAGAGATAATTGGGTGTAGTAGGGTTGGAGGAGAGCGCATTTTCCTTATAAACACTTGACAAGGGTGGCTCTACCAGATAGCCTTGATACAATCTTTGAACAAGGTTGGCCAGTAGTAGCCTGCGTGTAAAATTTTCTGAGAAATAGATATGCCAAAAATATGATTGCCACATGACCTAGCATGGCAATAATTTAAAATGTGTTCCACCTCTTCCTGAATGAGGAAATGTCGAAGAACTGTATCAACTCCATGGCGATATAAAGTATCATTTAGCACTAAAGAGTGTCGCGCTTGGTGGTAGATGCAATGACGGTCACCTAACGATAGTTCAGGGTGGAAATGTTGCGGTTGGAAGTAGACAAGAATGTCACCATACCAAGGGTCGGTAGAGTCGATAAGATAGACAACCTCATCTAGAAGATGATCATTAGCTATCTCATTAGCATCGACAATGGGAAGATCCGACAAAATTTCAGTGAAGACTAAGGAATTTTTCACCTTTCCAGTGGTGAAAACCAAATCAAATTGTTGGAGGATAACTATCCATTTGGAATATTTTCCTTCAATGAATTGATGAGACAAAATGTGTCTCATGGGATTCTCCAAGGCGATGACATTAGTTTGTCACAGTAGTATGTAATGTCGGAAGTGGTTGACAGCAAAGGAAACTACCAATGACAACTTTTCCACATGTGAATATCTAAGTTCAGGCCTAGCCAGGCCTTTTGAAAAATAATATATGACATGCTCACTTAGTTCATCATGAGTTTGAACCAAGACCATTCTAGAGAGGATGGCGAGGCTGCCAGATAGAGTAGAAAGTTACACCCATATTTGGGAGTACTGAGTAGTGGGGTTGATATAAGTGCATTTTTCAAGGCATCAAATGATCACTGCGCTTGATCATCCCACAGGTACAACACTCCTTTCTTAATTAGGCACATAAATCCTTTCATCAATTCAACACAGTTTATGATGAACCATTGTAAGAAGTTTTCTTTCCCCTGCAAACGTTGGAGCTGAAAAATGGATTGTGGTTCATGAAATTGAGTAATTGCCTTTACCTTGTTGAGATCGACCCTAATCCCATACTTGGAGACAATGAAACCAAGTAGGCATCCAGAATCGACAAAGAAAACACATTTATGTGGATTCAGACATGTGTTATAGAACTGACACCTAAGAAAAATCACTTGTAAATGATCTAGGTACTGAGCTCGCTTCTTGGAATGGGCTAAAAGGTCATCCAGGTAAGCTTGAATGATATGTCTGATATCGTGAAATTCGTAGTCCATGGCCCTTAGAAATGTTGCTCCAACATTCTTTAAACTGAATGGGAGTTTTCGATAAGAAAATATTCCCCAAGGGCAAATGAAGGCAGTTTTGTGTTGGTCTACTAGTTTTATGGCAATCTGGTTGTAACCTGAGAAACCATCCATGAATGAGAAGGATTCACAGCTAGTGCAGTCATCGATGATTTGGTCGATGAACGATGTCGGATAATTATCCTTCAGACACATGGTGTTCAAATCTCGATAGTCGACACATACGCAGAGGGTACCTTGTTTCTTATCGACAGGAATTAGATTGGAAACCCATTCTGTTAAGGGAATAAGGTAGAGGAAACCAGCATGTAACAATTTTTCCACCTCAGTCTTAATGGCTGCCATTTTACGGGGGTGGACTGGTTTAATCCATTGGCAGATAGGCTTGGCCTTGTCATATATCTTGATCTCATGCTTGACAATAGACAGATCCATGTCGAGCATTTCCTCGTAATACCAAGAAAATACAACCCAGAATTCCTTAAAAAGGTAGGTGAAGCTTGCAGTTTCCTCAGGAGTGCAATCAACTCCAACTTGGATTTTTTCCACGATGCCTCTCTTGATAGAAATATCGATGAGTAATGACTTTGAAAGATTTCCCATGTTTCCCTCTGAGTCCAAAGTTTGGATAGTCGTATAAGGTGAGGAAATGATTTCTCATGCATCAAATGATAGGATTTGAAGAGGCATCGTGTCCAAATTATATATCAAAAAACGATGGTGAGAGTCCTTCAAAGGTTACTCTTCTAAACACATGATCTCTCTAATAGCTTCATCCTAAGGTAGGACTTCATTGATTAGATCGTAAGAAGGAGAAGTTATGGGAAGGGAGGTGGTATGATTGGCTGTGACCAAAGTGATTGGAGATTCAAATGTAGATTGAATGGCTTGGTAGGCCATTTCAGCTGGTGACAGCAGCATTTGTTCTTCGTAAGCATCAATTTCTGAAGTGGCCAGGAGGATCCAAGGATCGGTTAGTTTGTGAGGAATGGATGAAACCATAGAGATTGTCTCTGGAACCATGAGTGGCAGAAGAGGGAAAGAACCCACTAGGGAAGAGCCCTTCTATAGATTGGTACCAATACTAATGTAAGAGTTAGGTACACCACCCACTAAGGGTATGGAGCTGCTAGATAACAGGGAATAATTAGCGGTGCAAAATGATATCTAGTCTACTGTGACTATCTTTCCTTCCAATGGGAATAGGATGATGTGAAAGACAGTAGACACAATGGCAGTCATGGAATAAGTCCAACTGTGACCCAACAATAGATTATAGTCGAGCTTTCTATCTACGACTTCGATGTCCACTATTACCATTTTCCCACTCAAAGTGATGGGGTAGCTAGCTAGGTAACCTTTTGGGATGAAAGTGTGGCTGTCGAAAGCTTTAAGGGAATTCAATGGCAGTGATAGGGTTGGAGAACCCAAAGTGAGCCAATATGAAGCTGACATGACACAAGTAGAAGCACATTCATCGATGACAGTTCTATGTACTCCGTGCCCTTTTGAAAATATTTGCACCTGAAATGCAAACTGGTGTGAAAGGGGAGGTTTACATTTGTCCATGTTGAAATCTGCAAGCATGGAATCCTGAGGGTCGACAGGTTTGTAATACTTCGAGTGCCGACATATCTAACAGTGCTTGCGCCAAATATTCTATAATACTATTGTTATGGCCAACACGTGCATATGTATTATGCATCATGCGACGAAGTGCCCATTTGGGGAGGGCAAATCACAAGATCAGCAACCAATCTTTCGATATGAAGATCATTAGGAAGCGGTGGGTTTTGACTCGAGGAGGATTCCTTAGCATTAATGACTGGAGCTCCATAATTTTTGGATCTAATTTGAATATCTACCATTTCAAAGGTGTAAACGGTAGATGCTCCTTCACCAGTTGAAGGATGATGTGAACTATTGTTGCCCCCTTTGCGGGGGTTGGGGTTGGCTTGCAATAAGGTGCTGCTTATACTGAGTAGGGAAAGGATTGTTTAAGATAGCAGGGGTCCTACCAGTGTCCTTTTTAGCAATGAAATCTGTGCATTCCTAGAGACGTGTGTTAACACTCAGATTTTCCTTGAAGTTGTCAGAAGAAGGAAAGGGGTTTAAGGTAACCACAAACCAATTTTTAAGTACATAAGCTAGCCAATCTGTACTCAGAAAGGGCTCTCTCTTTATGATTTAGCTTTGTTTATAGGATATTAGGCTAGTTATGAAAGCATAGGGGGTTTTGATTTTGTTTGGCGGTGGAATTCAGGAGAAGATGGATAGAACAAGGTATTTCAAGCCATTGGGCTATGGATTCAACTGAGGATGGCTTAACTGGATCAGGTTGATTTCACAAAGGAGGGTTTCACAGGGCAAGATAGCTAAACAATAGACAAATGATAGCTTGAAAAGGGTGAAATGGTCTTGAAATGGAGGAAGGGCAATTAAGAATCCTTCAACAAAGTTCAAGATGAGGGAAAGTGGGTGCTCATTAACAAAAAGAAATTAAGATTTTCTTTTTAAATGGTCACAGTGATAAACTAAAAGCAGGGAGCAATTAAGAATTCCCTACCTATGATAGCATAGAATAAAACATTAAGAATACAAACAATTTTAAAGACAGAATGCAGTAAAGCACTTTCTGAAATATAATTTTTCATTTATCATTTAGATATGAAATACATGTGAAATATTTAAACAAGAGAACTGTAAGAACATAAGATATAGAATACTTATTTGTTTCTCGTTTGACACAGGTATCCTGTAAAAGTCCTTTACTTTATTACTCTATCCAGCCAGCCATACAAAAGTTGTTCAACAACACTTCTATTCCAAAATAGAGAGTCTATAGAAATGTCTAAGAATCGATCCTTAGTACTTTGAATGAGGAAGTACTTATACAAAATTTACGACAAAATATCTCCTAACTGAGAGAGATATATTCTAGGAAAACTGAATATATTTTACATGAATGTAGAGACAGATGGTCTTGAAAGTAGAAACTGAATATGAACTGCTTGGTTGTTGTCCCTGTTTTTGTTGAAGGAGCTGGAGGCAGGTCCTATGATTGTGCATCTGGCTGTCTTGCTCGTAATTCTATGCTGGAGGATTGTTTTTATCTTTTCAATGATACTCTTTTACCTGTGAGTAATACTCTTTACCTGCTTTACTATCATTCATCCTTTTTACCAAAATTGACTATGATAAATACTTCCATTTACTTCTTACCATGGTAAATCATATGATGTCTATCATATTGGTCCACCAATCATCCCTTGGTATCCTGGTTCTTGTTAGCTTTCTGAAGATTTCATCAGCTTCTGTGTATTTTACAAAATTTGGTTGTACTGGAAACAAGTGTTTCAATTCATGCTCAACATAAAGAGGTTCTCCAAACTATCATAGAGAACTCTTCCCGTGGGTAATGCTTCGAGTGTAGATGAACTAGCAGAGGAATTGACTTGGTTATTTGCATACTGATGTAATTTGTTGACATAGTCATCCTACCTCATTAACTTATCATTGATGACTAAAGGACTTGGAAGTCCTTTACTCTATAAGAAGCCAATTTTTTTTATATAAATTCATCTATGTCTTCCTGCATATTCTGGCATTTACGTTCCACATTTTGCATTAGAATCCTTTTAGTTAATACTTTCTTGATTTCGAGGATGGTTCCAGTCCTATCCTCAATGTTTAGCTGCTCCAATTGATACTTATTTCTACTGTTTAGAAAGTTTATTAACTTGATAGCTTCTTCAGGCTTTGCTCCTAGCTCTTCCTTGTTTTTTTTCAAATCTTGAAGAGCAACTTTCACTAAGTCAACCTGTTCAAAAATTATTTGAATTGATGACCAAACATCATTGATTGATTGAGTGATGTTGGTCCATAATATCTTTTTTATATTAGTTAAAGGCTTTTCAAATGTAAGAGCTTTTTCCAGTGTCTTGACCTGTTGAGTCAAGCCATTTTTTTTCTTCACCTCTTCAGCAAAATTGAATTTAGACACATCATACTTCTGTTCCAAGGTAATGAATTTATCCTTTACCTTTTGCAATTCAGAAACTTGGAGTTTCATTTCCTCCAAGGAGTTGATCAATTCTTCAGTGCTCTAACTTGAGGTTCCTACCTGTGTTGTACCTGTACTTGTTACTTTAATAGTTTCAATTGTTGCCAAAGGGACATTTGGTGCTAGAGGATTTGTCAATGTAGAAGGGATTGCTATAGAAACCACTGGTACTACATTTTAAGGCTGAGAGGTTGACTCACTCTGCATGCTTTGTAGTGTTTTCTCTAATTCCTACTTTGTCTCCTTTAATTGCTCATTTAGATTGAGGACCAAGTCCATATGCTCTTCTTCATTCTTTTTTTCAATTATTTCAGCAGTCTGTGGATGCATAAGTGGTGGCAGTTTCAACTGCTTTCTTAGGGAAGCTATATCTTCATTCTTTTTCTTTATTATGGCCTCTTCAGCGTTGACATCCTTTGGGTTATGGCCCAATCCAATAATCAAATCCTCCAACGATTTGATTCTGTTGTCCTTTGCCTGTGAGGAGGTCCTCTCTAATTGCAATTGAGCAGTGGTATTGTTCAGTGAATTCTCCAACCTATGTGCCATCATGGCCTTGCTTGTCAATGTGGAATAAACCATTTCCCTTGTTTTCTTAAGCAATTCTATTTGATCTATGGGGTGAATATATTTTTCCAAGAAATCAAAATTAGTTTTGAGGTAGTTTGCAATTGATTTGGGCTGATGTATTGTAGGCTTTAGAAAGCTCATCAGCATTTTTCCTTCTTTGATGTCATAAGCTGACATCAACCTAGTTTGATTAGTAGGGGCCATCTTCAAGTATTGAGTGAAGGCTTGGGCCTTTAGCTATTCATTTTTGGCCTTTATATCCTTAAATTTTCCTTTTATGTCTAAGGTCTTCTCAGATGAAGACCTGAAAGATGAAACTTCAACACTCCGTTGTCATTCAAGCTCTTGTCTTTGTGAATTAGAAGGTGTCCCACCTATTGGGGATGTATGTAGGCTGTCTCCACCTTCTTTCCTTAAACTCCCTATTGTTTCTTCAAAATATTCTACTTCTGAATGTGGATTTAGCCTTTGCCTCTTAGCACCAGGCTGGTCTGAAGGACCGCTGGCAAGGGTAGCTACTTCCCTGTCTCTTTTTAAGCTTTTTCCTCATTCAGAGGATTCTGCAAAACTGGGGGGTCTCCCATATTAACTTGAGCTGGATGGGACTATGGTGGAGCCTGTTCTTCAAAGATTTTAGGCTGCTCTGACATGTTTGGTCATCCTAATGCTGGAGTACTGGTTCCCTATTCTTTTCCCTGTGGTAGTTCTGCAGGGGGTGCACTAGTTTCCTGGGAGTGCCTTTGAGAAGTTTTTGCTATAGAGGCACTAGTTCTTGGTGTTGGCTTCTGAGCAGTTACAACTGCTACCTGTTCACAAGAGTCCAAGCCAAGTCTCTTTTCTAGGTCTTTCATCACATTCTCTACATTGACCTGATCACTATCTATCTCAACTAGAGTTCCTTCCCTCCATTCATCCATATTTTCATATTGCTCTATTTCAGGGATTTTGTGATGAAAATATGGTGATAACTTATGTTTCATTCTCCTATCACAAATGAAACCTTGCGGATCATATCTCTGAATAAAACTTTTATTTAATCTCATATTTTCTAGAATTTCTTCTGCTTCTTTGCTTGCTTCTCTATTGTTACAAACAAATGGGCCTAAGTGATCTTTAATTCTCAACTGTGCTTTCTTCTTGGCCCTGGTAAAGTGAATCTGATCAGAGTTGATCATTTGCCTATAATATTCCAATGCAAACAACCTCATAGGAACATATTTTGGTAGTTTGAATGGAGGAAGTTCACAACCATATATTCTGATCTCTGTGTGATTCTGGTACAAGTACCAGTCACCTATTTTGTACTGCTTGGACAACTGAAGGATTATTTTGATTTCATCACTAATCTTAGGAGGATGATTTCTTGTCAACATGGTGGTCACTGGGTGGACAAACTAGTCAATGAATTCATTGTATGAATAGGGACAAACAGATGAATAGTGGAAGATAGAGTCCAAAAAATGACTGATCTGGGATTACCCTTTGTATCAAGTTTATTTACAGAGAATGGGAACTTGTCAAACTGATAGTAAAGGAAAAGGTGATATATGAATGTGGAATACTTGAATACTTTTTCATTTTCCATCCTCATGAACTTGTCATGGATTCTCAACAATGAATGTAGCATAGTTATACTTGATAGCAGGAGGCTGACCAGGGGTAAAAATGGACATTCAAACTAGGGTCAATTCATCCACATATTCACTAGTATTGAAACCCATGACTGCAGCTACAATATCAATTATATTTTTACCTGTTTGTGTGAAGAAAAATGACAAATAGGGAGGGGAATTTTTGGGTTGATGTTGCTTATCCACAAAAGTCTGGCAAAGGCGACTGAGTTCAGACTGGGAAAATTTAGATGATTTCTCTAGCAAATCTCCAAGGGTCCAAGGGAAATGGGGGTGAGGTCTTGACTGGGCTGAAATTGAAGCATCTCATTAATTGAGTTTGCAGTAATTGTGAAGAGAACAATTTGATTGGGAGACATTACTGCTCTGAGGTTCGGATTGTAATTGGCGTGACATTGATGGATAATGTCAAGGAAAATGTGCATAGAGGGGAGAATGTACATTGAGAGATTTGATTCCCAAAGTCCTGTGGTATCATAGCCATTCATGTAATTGTCTTGGCATTGGAAAAGTACTTTCAAGTGATTTATGTTCGTATCCAGGTCTTTTATTTGAAAATCTTTATCTGCTAGGGGCAGATAATCCAAATCATGGTGAGGGGTAGTGATAGGTGCTATACTGAGGGCTACGAGGGTTTCCATTCTAGTTCTTGTGGATTCAAAAAGGAGACTGGGGTTTTTAAGTGGAATTGGTGAAAATAGAGGGTCCGGGGTGTCTTGAATTCCAAATTCAACAACTGAATTATAATGCAATTTGGGTTTTTCAAATTAATTATAGAGGAAATCAAGTATTTACAGGGTTTCTGGACGGAAACAGGTAAATACCTATTTTTAGTGACGGGCAATGGAATGCAGTTTCACTGGGTGCAAATGGCGAACTTGGAGCGACATCGAACTACAAGTTTGAGGGTGGTTGACGGTTGGGTGTACGAGTTGGTCGACTTCAACGTTCAGGTTGCATGCATGCGGTTTTCAGAAATAAGGACAAAAAACTGATTAATTATTATTATTTTTTTTTAATGCAAAGTCAAAGCTTTTGGTGGGTTCGAGATTTGGACAGATGGCGTCAATGGGAAAATGATTTGATGTTTTCCTTTTAGCAGGAGGTGATAAGCAGTTTTCATCGCACCGCTAGTGGAGGGTAAATGGTATTTAGGTGAGACAACGCGATCCCATACAACGTTTGACTTGTAGCACAAGTACTGTTTACAAAACCACTCGCCATCGCATGCTAAAGGTCCACAATGGAGATTTTGCGATATGCGCAATGACCATCGGATCTGCGGGATCCGATCGGATAGCTATCGGGGAGTTGAAATGACTGGTGTTTAGTGGCGAGGGCCCAACAGTAATTAAAAGCTTTTAATTACATCGGGGGTGATGTTATTGGTTGAAGTTATTAATTAATCGTGAGCATTAATTAATTCTTTTTTTAGTATGGCAGGGATGTTTGGTTCTTAATTAACTACGGATTAGCTAATTAATCCCGTTTATTGACTCTATTATGGTTATATTTAATCGAAGGGCGGGATATATAAGAATTTGGGGAATTTGCATATTTATAATAATATGGGAGTGGCTAACTTTTATATAGGGGAATTAGATAAGAACATGAATTAGTGGTTAATATGACTTTGTGAAATGCGTGTAGTTTGAAACATTTTCATATATATATATATATATATAATACTTAGGCTAAGTGAACATGAGGGTTTATATGGAAAGTGTTTTATTTTCCCTAAGTAAAATAAGATTTTACTTAGGAAAAGATTTATTAGGGGAATGAATAACTTATGAAGGGGTGTGATTATTGGTGAAGGGGCTTAAGTGCTTAAGGTATTATAGATTATTTGGCCGAGGGTCTGGTCCCTCCAAAAGTGAGAGAAATGCTCTGAGCCCTTCTAACTTAATAGATACCTTGGCACTTAGGGGAAATTAGTGAAAATTTAGGGAAATTAGTAGGGACGCTGATTTTTTTTACTTTTCTTGCTTTATGTGCCTTCCATGTGATACATGCCTTTGCCTTGTGATGAAAGTAAAAGATTTACACATTTAGACTTATCATTCACCACATATTATTCTGCAACTATCATCTACTTACTCTACCTACTTAACCTAGCATTTTTACTTCTTTATTAGGGTGCACTTGGATTGGCAAACCATTTTCAAATTTTTTATTTATTTTACATATTAACATCTATCTAAGTCTACACTTATTACATTCAAGGGCTCAAATTAAATTGTTGAGCTCCTTTTATTCACTCTACCTCTCTACTTATCTGCCAAGATTAAACTGCTTGGTCAGATCTTTATTCTCTATTTCTACAACATGAAATTGAAAATATGAAATAGCCAAGCTTAAACTATTTGACTATTCATGCATTGTGGCATAAGTGACAAGCTGAACACAATTTTTATTATACAAAAGTAAAAAAGTAGTGGCATTTAGGCTTGCACACTTTCCTTTTCTTTTCTTTTGGTTGGGGTTCATTTTCTTTCATTTTTTTGACCTCTTTTTATTCTTTTCACCCTTTGATTTTTCTTTTAGGGTATGCCCTCTTTACATTTTTAATTTTTATTTTTATTTTTTACAAATATGGAAAAAGTTTGCAACAAGTAAAGGTATGAACATATTTCAAAGCTAAACCAAGTCAATCATGATATATGACACCTATTAGCCTAGGGGCATAACAATGTGGACAATGATATGTCATGTGGTCTTCCACACAAATTTTGCAAGGGAATTCAACAGGTTTTTCCTTTCCATCATCAGAGGCTGAAACATCCTTCTTCTTTGGGTTGTATGGCTTGGTTGACTGCTCTCCATAAGGAGTGGTACTTTTCTTATTCTTCTTGTTTGTAGAATTTCCCGCTGTAGATCAACAGATTATGCAATATACTAAAGCAAAATATAAGATCTACTTCTACAACAAACTCTGCAGAAGCCTAATCGAATATGAGAAATATTAAATATAACACATATAACTGAGAATGAGAAAGTAATCACACATGAACACATAAGAATACTTTGAGGAAAGCCTTAGCCTAAAACCTTGATCTCTATAATATCATACAAGTGGAAATATGTTCAGATTACACAAAGCTTCAGCTCACAAGCCATCCAACTCTTAGTACAATCGAACAATACAACCCACAGACTGAATAGATACAACATATTCCTTCCTGCAGCCCTCCAAGCCTCCTTTCCTTGCACAATTTCTCTTGGGGTCCAATGCTGCCACCTATGTGTATTGGCCTCATCACACAACCATCAAACTCAAAAGTAACTGTGCAATCTACAAGGAATGAATTCCTTCTGCATGCAAGAGATATCATCCATGGAATATTCCTGCAACTGATAGTACACTGTCCCATCACCTGATCTCAACTGGGTCTCTGACTGAACTGACATTCATGAGTTATTTATGAGAGAATATTCAATTATCTAAAGTGCAACAGTTACATGCATGCATGGATTAACTAACTGAACTCACAATTAGTTCCACAAATTGTTGGAACTAATCTAACTAGACTTAACTCAGCTAACTGAGCTAGCTAATTACAACTCAAAGTACAACTCATCATGATCTCCTTAATTAAGGGATAACTTCCTCAATCAATGGAGAAATTGTTGCATGTCTTCACATAGACTTCATGTTTGATTTCCTACAACTAATTAACTCAAGATGAATTAAGTAATTATTTTACAAACAGCTGCTAAGATCAAATTCGAATTTTAATTCTCAATTTTAGTTTAGGGGCTAACTAAAATTGGAATGTATCCTGAAATGCTATTTTTAGTACTTCTAATTTTAGCATTTCTTGTGGCTATTTTCAACACTCCCTCTCAACAAGAAAGGGATAATCAGTAACCCCAATCTTGTCTCTGCGGAACTCGAACTTGCATTTTGACAATGCCTTAGTCAAAATATCTGCGTCCTATTTCTTTGTCGAAACATACAACAACAACATGATCCTCTTCACCACACAGTCTCGAAGATGATGGTACCAGATATCAATGTGCTTGGATCTATCATGAAAAACTGGATTCTCAAAGAATTTGATACAACTTTGATTAGCATAGTAGATCACAGTTGGATCCATTCTCTGACCAAACAATCCCACTAGAATCTTCCGCATCCAAATGGCCTCGCATGCTACCTGAATGGTAGCCATGTATTCAGCCTCTGCTGAGCTAAGTGCAACTGACCTCTATTTCTTGTTGTACTAGGAAACTGCAATTGAACCAAGGTGGAAGATTCCTCCAAAAGTTCTCTTCCAGTCTGATGTACTCCCTGCCCAATCTGCATCTGTGAAGGCCTGAAGCTTCACTCCCTATATCCGTTTGTACCACAATCCATACTGAGATGTGCCTTTCAGGTATCTTAGCACATGCTTCACTACCTTCCAAAACAACTTGGTAGGATGAACCATAGCTGGACTCAGCTGGTTCACCGCAAAGCATAAGTCTAGTCATGTGTTCACTAGATACATAAGTGAACCCACAAGCTGCCAATAAATAGTAGCAACTACTACCTCACTTGAAGTAGCATCCTCCTTCTTCCAGTTACCAGCTAGAGGAGTCTACATGGGCTTGCACTTATCCATGTGGAACCATCTGAGTATCTCATTGGAATACTTTCCTTGAGACAAAAAACTTCCTCATCCTTCTGCCACACTTCCATGCCTAGAAATTAGTGCATAAGACCCATGTCTTTCATCTCGAACTCTCTTGCAAGGTCCTCCTTGCAAGACTAGATCAGCTGATCATCACCTGTCAAAATCAGATCACCGTCATAAAGAGCAATGATCAATGGCTTACCTTCTACCATGATGTCGTAAAGGTTCACATCTGCTTCACTCTTGGTGAAGCCCAACACGGTGAAATAGTTGTCGATCTTGATGTACCAAGCACGGGGTGCTTGCTTTAGCCCATACAAAGCCCTCTTGAGTCGGCACACATGCGACTCATGATCGAAGGTCTTGAAACCTTCTAGCTGCTTAATGTACACCTCTTTCTCAATCTTCCCATTGAGGAACATTGTCTTCACGTCCATCTGATGGATTTTCCAACCCATCTGAGTTGATAGTGCCAACATCGATCTAATAGATGAGTACCTTGCTACAGGAGCAAAAGTCTCATCGTAGTCAATCCCTCGACTTGTGTGAAACCATGGGCAACAAACCTTGCCCTATGTTTCTCAACACTACCAACAACTGCCTGCTTTACCTTGTAAAGCCATTTGGAACTCTCCACTGACTTGTCTTGAGGTCTTGGGACAATATCCCAAACACAGTTCTGAATGATGGAGTCGTATTCCTCCACCATTGCATCAACCCAGACTAGTTGTTGCACAACCTCTTCAAATGAAGAAGGCTCAGACTCTACACACTCCCCAACCAGGGCCATGTAATCAGTGTACCGCTCGGGTGACCTCCTCTGTCTACATTGAGAAGATGGTTGTCCCACATTCTCTCGTGCATCTAGCATCAACCTTTCAGCTTCCCTTGATCGTTTCCACCCATCTCTAGAAGACTCGGCATGAGCAGATGTCTCCACTCCCGAATCCCTTGCATGCGGCTACTTCGCATCAATCTGAGACTCCTCCTCCTTAGGAACTGAAAGTTCCCCCTCTGCATAACACTTGAGCTCCCTCTCAAGTGATACTTGCATGGCTTTCTGCTCATCGAACTTCGGATCTCTGCGTACCACTGTCCTCTGACTGGTAGGCAGGAACACCCGATAGTTGTGGGGAGTATCAATGTACCCCACAAATATCCCCAACTCAGTTGTTGGATCTAGCTTCTTTCAAGCATCTATGGTCACATAGCAATAAACTGATGATCCAAAGATCCAAAAGTGACTCACATTTGGTTGCTTCTCGGAAAAGGCCTCCATAACTTTCTTCATTCCTAGTATACAGTGTGGGCTTCTGTTCTCAAGTATATTGTTGTATTGCATGCCTCAACCCACAAATGCAGTGGTAGGCTTTGGTCATGCAACATCGCTCAAGCTTATCCCACAATCGATCTATTCTTCCTTTCGGCTACCCCATTCTTCTATGGGTTATGGGGTGTCATCAACTCCCATTTAATTATTTCTGCAGCGCAGAAGTCTTTAAACTGTTGGGAGACATACTCTCCACCATTGTCACTATGCAACGCTTTTATTTTCTTTCCAGATTCTTTCTCTGCCAGGGCTTTAATCTCACAAAACCTCAAGAAGGTCTAATCCTTCTTTTGCATAAAGTAGATCCAACATCTATGAGAAAAATCGTCAAT
Organism: Pinus taeda; assembly: GCA_000404065.3. Lineage (NCBI taxonomy): Eukaryota > Viridiplantae > Streptophyta > Pinopsida > Pinales > Pinaceae > Pinus > Pinus taeda. The sequence goes on along the minus strand of APFE031492739.1, from coordinate 117,974 downwards.
AAAATAACATAGTACCTTTGTTTAGCAGTGGAGGCTATAAATAATGGTCCACAAACATCTATGTGAACTCGCTCTAGGATTGCTCTAGCTCTATTGTCTCAATCCTGAAAGGAAGATTTCGCATACTTACCCAAGGTACAACCTTTTCATCTATCCGTTTGCTTGAATCCCAATCCTCGTGTTCTGTCCAGTGCCGATATGCCTAAGGATTACCTTTCCTTTACTAAAAACTACATCATAGCCTTTATCTTCTAGCATAGAAACAGACACAAGATTCTTCTTTAGTCCTGGTACATACATTACATCAACCAAGGTGAGAGGAGCTCCATGTTCCCTCTAAAACATAATCGTACCTTCACCTGAAACATGGTACTTTCCATCATCGCCCATCTCGATCCACATCTGGAGATCCTTCTCCTCCAAGGTGCTGAAAAGGTTCTTGTCATCGGACATGTGCAATGAAGCTCCACTGTCCAAGTACCAAACAAATCCCACCATGGATGAAACCATGCATGTGATGAGAGAGAAATCTAACTCAAACTGTGAGGCCAGTGCCTCACCATCTAATCCCTTCTTGGATTTCTTCTGTGGACATTCCGTAGCATAATGGCCCACCTCATGAAAATGAAAGTGCCACACTTTCGATTTGTCAAACTTCTTCCCACCATGGGAAGTTTTGGATTTGAAATGGGATGCCTTCCCTTTCCCCTTCCTCACCTTACTCACTAAGGCTAGATTTTCCTCATCATCTTGCTTTGATGAGGATCCATCTCTGGTGCTTCTTCTTATCTCCTCCTGCATCATATCCGACCAAAGTTGTTGCCAATCTGGTAGTTTTTCTCTTCCATTTACCGAGTCTTGGTAGCTATGCCAGCTCTTAGGAAGACCGAGGAGAGATAGACTCACCATGAAATCATCAGCCATCGTGATCCCTATACTTCCAATCTCATCCCTGCAGGTGGTGAGCTTGTTTAGATACATAGAGATCCTGTCGCCCTTCTCACACTTGATTTTCTGAACCTTGTCTTTTAGCGCTAGCTTCCTCTCATCGCTACTATTGTGATATAGATATTTCAATGTTTGCCACATTGAAAATGGTGTCTCCTTCCCATGGAGACTCAAGACTATGTGGTCTCGAACTCCCTCCAGAAGGATTCTCCTTGCTCTAGCCACACATTTCTTCCATTCCGCCAATTCTATAGCATTCGCTGTTGCCGGTTTGGGGACTTCTTGACAATTGAAGTCCTTCAGACCGTTATCCTCTAATGTTGCTTCCATGCGATCCTTCTAGACTATATAATTCGAGCTACCATTAAGTGCATACTCGAGTCTTAAACTGTTGAACACCATTGGTGAAATTGAGATGTGGTAAGAACTTGATTTCTATATTCAGGAACCTCAAACTTCAAACTTCCAACTTCTTGTATACTGTTCTTCTCTTTGATCACCTTTGCTCTGATACCATGTAGAATTTCCCACCATAGATCAACAGATTATGCAATATAATAAAGCAAAATATAAGATCTACTTCTATAACAAACTTTGCAGAAGCTTAATCGAATATGAGTAAGATCAAACAGAACACATATAACTAAGAATGAGAAAGCAATCACACATGAACACAAAAGAATACTCTAGGGAAATCCTTAGCCTAAAACCATAATCTTTGTAGTATCATACAAGTGGAAATATGATCAAATTACACAAAGCTTAAGCTCACAAGCCATCCATCTCTCAATACAATCAAACAATACAACTCAAAGACTAAATAGACAAAACATATACCTTCCCTCAACCCTCCAATCCTCCTATTTCCTTGCGCAGTTTTTCTTCGGGTTCAATGCTGCCACCTGTGTGTACTGGCCTCATCACACAACCGTCAAACTCAAAATTAACTACGCAATCTCCAAGAAATGAATTCCTTCTGCATGCAAGAGATATCCTCCATGAAATATTCCTGCAACTGATAGTACATTGTCCCATCACCTAATCTCAACTAGGTCTCTGACTGAACTGACACGCATGAATTATTTATGAGAGAATATTCGGTTATTTGGTGTGTAGCAGTTACATGCATGCATGCATTAACTAACTGAACTCACAATCAGTTCCACAAACTGTTGGAACTAATCTAACTAGACTTAACTCACTTAACTGAGCTAACTAATTACAACTCAAAGTACAAATCATCCTGATCTCCTTATTTAAGGGATAACTTCCTCAATGAAAGGAGAAAATGTTTTATGTCTTCACATAGACTTCATGTTTGATTTCCTACAACTAATTAACTCAAGATGAATTAATTAATTATTTTACAAATAGATGTTAAGATCAAATTCAAATTTTAAGTCTCAATTTTAGTTTAGGGACTAACTAAAATTGGAATGTATCCCAAAATGCTATTTATAGTAGTGGTATTTTTAGCACTTCTATTTTTAGCATTTCTTGTTGCCATTTTCAACATTGTTCTTATCATCGGGTTTTTGTGTAGACTGTAAAAAGTTTATCGCTATGGTAGGAAGAGTAGTTGATTTGGTAGAGAGCTCAACTAACAATTGGGCAATGTGACTGCTGAGTTGTTTTATAGTAGCCCCGGAGGTAGCTTCGATAATAACATCGGCATGCGCTCCAGGTTGCTGAGTAGCGAGATAATTGGAGCTGTGAGCGACATTGGGAATAACATTGTATAAGTGCTAGACTGCGAATATATCAAATCTAAGTGCTGCACACAACGAATGGATTGATCTTCTATGACCACGCCACTTAAGGTGACATATTTAGCTATTTGAGGGAGTAGATACTTGTAGAAACAATCCGCTACTAGATAGTTTAGGAGGGGGGCTTTCACTAGCCTCTGCCTACATCTCCATTCATGGATATGATCAGGGATGTGGGTGGTGGTGTCCTGACGTAAAGAAGTGAGGAGTTCCCTCCCAGTTTCATAGTGGATGGGTAGCTGGAAGTGCTTTAAGAATTCCATCGCTAAAGTGCCAAAGGTATTGATTGACACGTGTGGTAACTCAATGTACAACTTGGCTTCATTGCCAGTGAGGGTGCGGGAAGAGTTGTAACCGAATACCATCATCCATAATGGTGTTAGAATCACACCATAAATGATAGGTGGTAATGTGCATACCCAGAACCTTCCCTTGTTTCCCTTTGAACTTCTGGATGTCCATTGGAATTTTTTGCAGAATTGGAGGCCAAAGTAAGTTGTGATAGATGGGGTTGTTGGTGAGTTTGTACAAGTTAGGGATATCAAGTGTTTCCAAAAAAGGCAAGGTTTTTGATGCCCTTGAATCAAACCAAGGTGATGACAACTAACTTGAGGATCTTTGCGGTCCTCCCATCGTGTTGTTCCCAATATTATACACAGGATGGATGGAATAGTAATTTCCTTGGGGTACAATCATGTATTGTGGCTATCCATAGGGATTTTTAGGTTGGGAGATATAAGTTCCCCTAGGATAAGGAATGCCCCCTTGACTCAATTGAGGTTGAGAGTGGGGTTCCCATATGGATTGAGCAGGACCTTGTTGTGGGATCCCTCTTGTCGCATAATTATCTACAGGTCCTTGACTGACATAAGGAGGGTTCATGTCAATCAGTGACTATCCCTACTATCCTGTAAACATAGGGGGAATTGTTTTGTTCCCAACGGGTATATGCATATTGGGAAATGTTCCCCTAGGCATCTAAACCTGGGGGTTAGAACTAAACAATGGATGCCAACCAACGGGGATGTTGACGGGACCCTTGCAAACCGTGCTATATGCAGTGTTATAAGGAGTTCTATATGTAGCACTTGCCAAAGGTTTAGGAGATGACACAAAAGAGGCGAAACCTGGTATGTATTTGTTTCCGCTTGTGGTGGGTGTCATGATAGGGGTTGAACCTAGGACAAGTGGGATAACAGGGTTTTCCATCAGAGGTGTGGTACTGACTGTCGACTGCGGAGGTGGTGGTGGACCAAAAGTGTCCACAAAATCCCACGACCCATTAGTCATTGATGGGATGGTAGGGTAGGTCCAACATAAGACATAGGAGGTAAAAATACAAGACATAGGAGGTACAAATGAAATGAGAATCAAGAGTGGTCCCTCTGGATTCGTGATCGGAGGATTGTATGGAGGAAAGAGTCCTTCAATAAAGAAATCTTCTAGTAAGCTTGAATCATGGGATGTCCAAACTGATTCTGTGTTAGATCTCAGAGAATGATTACTTGAAGATGGGTAATCCAGTTCACTGGGGCTCATCGAATCCTCCACAATGAGTGGGGGAAGACCTCACAATCATCTAGATTGATGACGAGGGTCAAGCTCATCGAATCCTCCATAATGAGTGGGGGAAGACCTTACAATCATCTAGATTGATGACGAAGGTCAGATGTAGCCATAGTGACCAATAAATTTTGTCAATAGATTTTACAGTGATATTTATTAAAGTCTTGGTGATAACAATATGGCACCTAAAAAATAAAAAATACACTAAGGAAATCAATCAACAAGCAGAGGGAAATGACCTTGTCTGATAGCCACCAATCACTAGAGATGAAGCATAGTATCACAATGAATAACAAAGAGAGTTGGCCAAATGTATAGTTACGATTACTCTTGATCTTCACTTGAACCTTAGATTAAGGGGCCAAGTGCTCTTGTGAAGATGAGAACCCTCACAAAACCCGAAGACGGAGTAGGCTCATTTGTGTTAGGTATCAAGGAAACCCACCCCTGTCACCTTATGTTCATCCTTAAAATTATGGCCACTAAGGATACCTAAAATCACAAACACTACCGGGGGGGTCATAGTCACAAACAATACATTGTGTGGGTAGGATACTTGAGTCCCCGACTTAGCTCTGATATCCCTGATACACAAAATACCCAAAGAAGATGTAAGTGAAGGCAGGATACCTTCGTTTATAGTCCTATGTTGTCTCGTATTTAGCTCCACTTTTACTGGAGTGGTCCCAGATAATATGAGTGCAAAAGGATTTCTCTCGTTAATGACATGAGTTTTGGTGTATGATCTTGGGCAGTTAACTCACATTGCCTAACCCAAGATCCTCACCTAAACTAATGTTGTTTACTCTAAAAAGAGTTGTTGATTGATTTTATTAGGTAGATTTTAAATGTACTTCATTAGAGTCTTCAGTAGGGGTGTTGATGTATGAAGTTATATGGGACTCTGACTCAAATCATACAAAAACACTGCTTTCAAATTTCACGTTCGATGAGTAAGATGCTTCTACAAAGGAAGAGTCATTTATACGCCAATATATATACCATGCATGCAGTTTAGTAAAACACTAGCACAACCGATAGAACTACAATGCTCACTAACAACTTTTGAAACCAAATAATGCAGATCTAACCAACTAAGTAGAAAACAATAAAATTTTTGTATTTTTTCTTTTATGAAAATAAAAACTTTAAGAAGTAGAGATATTTTCTTAAAAAAAAATGTTCACGACACAAGTCAGTCAAACAAGCACATTTGTAGATTTCTGATCAGTCTAAAAGTGGATTTCCCAACCCATGAGGTCACAGAGTGGTATGTTTATCAAGAAATATCTGCTTCATGCTCTGTACTAGAAGCTACAAAGGGTTACTTGCAGCACTAATGCACTGTGTGTGAGGCCACATTGCTTTATAAAGCATTGTTTATAATAGCATACAACGTTAGTGAGGAAAAAAGATCAAAAAACAGGTTGTGGGGATAAGATGTAGGGCTAAGCACTGAGAGAAGGGTGTTGTATAGTCCTGAGTCATCAGAAAGGGAATGAAGAAGTATAGGAAGGCCTAGAAGAAAGAGAAATCTAGGAACTTTCTGGGAGAAAATCAGGAACTAAGTTTAGTCCCCAGTGGAGTCGCCACTTCTTCTAGAGGGATTAATGCACACGTGTTTTGATGATGTAGAAACCCTCAAGGATATCCTCGGGATGCTTGGGAGACTATAAGATTAGCTTCAGTTGTCACAAATATGCATGCATATCTAAGTTTAACAAATGAATATTAGAGCAGGAAGAAAGACTTATTACCTTGAGTATTTTGAGCCTCAAACCTGCACCTTCCTATACACCCTCTCAGCCTTCTTTCTCCACTTACTTCATCCACCCAGTTGTTAAATCATTGCATTACAGTCTAAAAGAACTTTTTATATGGTTTCTTGACTATGCTTATGACTGTTGTTTGGTTTAGTTTTTTTGTTCATGTAGCTGCGGAAACTTGTCAGTTTCTGCAGCCAGCACAGGTTTCCGCAGCCAGCACAGGATTCTGCAACTATTTGTTAAAAGCTGTGCTACAGGTGTCCTATGAAGAAATGAGCAACATGGGAAAGCTCCAGGTGACGGATAAATGGAACGTGTCCCTTCAAATCAGCCAAATCATCCATGGAAGGTCACGGTCAACGAAGGTCAAAGACAAGGCCAACCAAAGAGTTCAGTGGTGGCACGTCTCTGTTTTGAGCACGTGAATGTTACATGGCACAGTCCTCAGCTCACGAAGACACCAGCACACTTGGAGATCATTTCCAAAACCTAAATTCAACAACTACCACTCCAGAGATTTAATAGACATGATGACAATTACACTAGATCTCGGCTGAAGGGATCTACGTGTCTTTAGCAACACAGTTAATAGCGTAGGAGTTTGTTAATTATCTTTAGCATTTTGGCATTATAAATAACGCGTCGATGAACGCTGTAAAGAATTTTTTGGGGATATGTGAATTCTGAACTGTTTGTATATGTGAATTCCGAACTGATAGTTATCACCCCACTGTTTTTTATATGTTGTTGTTTTAATACATGAGAAGACTTTTCTGAGTTCATTCGTGTGACTATTGGCTGAAGTGGCAGAGGGCCCCTACGCGCTGAAGCCCTGTAAAGTTTCCATTTAGTTTTATTATGTTTTTGTTTTTATCATTAGCTTGTACATAATATATTGTTTGATGTTTCTGCTGTTTATATTTTCACCTTTGTTTTCTTATAGCTGTCAACTAATCAGTGCTTTTCTGCAGGTTTTCTTAGGCAGCCCAGGCAAATTTTCATCTTTTTGATAACTTTTGGCATATGAGATCATCTTGTCCTTCTTGCTAACTTTCATTTTCTGAAGTTTAATTTCAGCACTGTCTTTTCCAAGTTGTAATTTGCTTATTTATTTTTCTTTTATTTAGATATCATACTGCTCATCAGTTTATGGTTTCTTTCTATAGTCAAGTGACTCTATTAGCAAGAAATCAGAATATTACTAACTGTAGTGTGATTTAGATATCATATTGCTTAACTTATTCATGGTTACTTCCCACAAGGTAGATTGAGCTGAAGGGTAAAGGACCAGAAGAGTTCAAGTAGTGTGTTTAGTTTCTTTTATGCAATTTAATTTCTTGTCATTTAGATATCATATTGCTCAACTTATTCATGGTTACTTCCCACAAGGTAGATTGAGCTGAAGGGTAAAGGACCAGAAGAGTTCAAGTAGTGTGATTAGTTTCTTTTATGCAACTTAATTTCTTGTCATTTAGATATCATATTGCTTGACTTGTTCATGATTACTTCCCACAAGGTAGATTGAACTGAAGGGTAAAGGATCTAAAGAGTTTAAGTAGTGTGAATTAGTTGCTTTGCTTTAAGTTTGAGTTGCTTTTAGTTTTTACTTTCTTTTCATTCAACAGCAAGGATACTGGGCCATTGTCATTAGTTCACTGTTTGATGCATTTATTTCCTCTTAAGAATATATTTCAGTTTAGTTGTTTTAAATCTTTCTTTTTGAGAACTTTCAAGTTTGAGAAAATCACTGTAGAAACCATCACCGTCTACACTCCATACTTCACTTTCATCCTCGCCATCACACATTAGGGAAAGATAAATCCAAAAACAAACTAAAAAAAACTCAAA
>APFE031492739.1:66065-83619 GCA_000404065.3 Pinus taeda | reverse complement strand
TTTCATTATTGGCCTCCGATCGGATAATTCTCCGGGTGTTCGACATCGGCTCATGCATTCACACGCCGTAGACTGTACCTGCAGTACCTTGACGGCCATTGTCATTATTGGTGGTACCTCTCGCGTCTGTTAACAGTTTTCATTATTGACTGGTAATCAGGTGATGTCCAAGCATGTTCGACTTCAGCTTACATGTTCACATGTTTGGACTTGTACTTGTGTTCGGGTCGAGATGGAGCGCAAGACCCTGGATTGTGTCTGTTGTAATCCAGGCATGATTTTTATACATGACTCTTTCACTGGATGGTTGCGACCATACCGGAGTCTATTCATCGATCCCAACTAGATGGTTGCGTCCATACTACGGATCTTGATTATTATGTACTCTGTCAATGGAGGGCTGCACCCATACCGCATACATCATGTATTTGAACTATCATACTGTATCTCTCTATGCAGATTCTCGGCGGCAGTTTGATATGATCTTGTAAAGCACTTCACCTCTCTCTCTTTCTCGAGGCTCATGCTTTAGGGGGCATCTGTTACGCAGTAATTTGTCACCGTTGGTCACCGTCCTTGTTACGCCCCCGCTGTCACACATTGGAGGACACATTTACGGACTTGTGACCAGTGACATAACTTGAAAACACTTGCATTGAGGTCTCCTGAGTATGAAGTTAAAAAACCCTGAAGACACCCTCTGAAGATTAACCTTGGAAAATGCCTTTTTCCCATTAGCGCGGGTCTACAGTGTATTAACCCGCGCCAATGGCTCAGTCCCTACAAAGAGGGCGCGCCCATAGACGCTCTGTCCCAGAGCACGGCCCGCGCCACACAATTTGGGCATGATTTTTGGCCAGCACATGCTAGAATGCTTTTTCCTCCGTGACTCACCCAGTCCCCTGAAGGAAAAAGCCCACAAAAACAGTCGACCGTCGGCTTTTCTATCCAAGGCAACTCAACTCAATGGCTATTATGGGACATTACCAAAAACTCAGAATGTGTCCACATACAATGCATATCTCCTCTCCCCCCATCTATAAAGGCCTGTCTCCCCATAATGAACAGGCTAGTTAGTTTTTTGCAAGCGAGTTCTTGAGTGCTAGAGTTTTGAGAGAGATAGTATTGAGCTAAGAGCTGAAAGAGAGGTTATGCTGCCGGATTGTAGAGAGAGAAAGTGACTTTGCATGACATGTCAGACTGACTGCCGACCCAGCTAGAGGAGATTTGCAGTGTCAAGCCTTAAGTGGTTGTAATTCTTCTCTCTTTTCTATTAATGATAAGCGACTGTTATTATGGTTCCATTCATATGTTCTACTGGTAATATTTGAATTATATCCTGCTTGACTGATATATAGCTGTACGATTTCAGATTTTATGCTTGTTTGTGGGTTGTTCTTCATTTGTGCAGGTGTCCATGCGTAAAGCGCAAGGATAGCGACCGGCCAGAGCTAGAGGACAGGAGCGACACTTCTCCCACAACAAACAGCGTTGGATCCCAGGTTGGTCTCCTTGATCGATTTCTAAATTGTATAGCTAGGAACTTGCATGCAGCGTGTTTGATTGTTGCTAGACCCCTGTGGGGCTAGTGGGATCCACCTCTGTCCGCAGAGGGGATTTACCTCCGCAACACTTAGGAAGCCATGTCTACCTTCCTATTGATCTTAATGCACTTAACACAACATTCGGGAAGATTGACTACCGTATCGTAAAAAGTATTCTACAGTTTTGCGATTGGTTTGGTAATCCCTCTGTCTAGATATCCAGAGTAGTCACTTTCATTCATTTTCAAACTCCTTAAAATAAAAGGTCCATTTGAGCACTTGTCACTTCAGGCTCATTAAAAATCAAAGGTGACTAGAGTCATATTTAGCTTTTTCTCGACTCTTAAAAATTGAAAAATCAAGTTGTGTCAAAGCATCATACAACTTATTTTAATTGGAATAACATCCTTGTTCCCTCGTTGATCTTAGGTTGAGAAAATGGAGTCCACCAACCAAGGATTTCCCCTTGGGGGGAATCCTAGTCCTTTCTCCTCTTGGGGAGATGTTGGTGCACCTCATATGGCCACATTGTCCCTTCCAGGACTGACAATTGGCCTGCAAGTATGGCTCTTCTCAACCTCTATTGTTCAAAGCACCATGATTCCTGAGCAATCAAATCAGAAATCGAATGATACTAGAGTTACCCCCAACCTTCTACTTCATTTGTTTCTCTCTCTCCTTCTTCCTCTTCGCTTGGTGAAGCTAAAAACCAAGTAACTAAGAAGAAGAAGAAAGGAAAGGAGAAGAAGAAGAAGAAGCCAATGGCAAAAGGAGCAACCAAACATCGTCTAGTGAAAATCCACACACTGCACCGTCCAAACCTAAATTTGCATGTGTTATTTGCAAGGGAGACCACTATCATCGAGATTGTCCTTACATCCCATGGATCTTAAGGGACTAGCCTCCTTGCTTGAACAATCCGATGTCCTCAACCTCTGGTGATCATGTCAACTAGTGAAAATGAAGTCATTGGACAAAAAGGAAGATCTAAAATTCCTTGTCGACTGTGTGAAGACGATCATGCCATCCACCGTTGTCCCTTCCTAGACGAAGCTAAAAGAGTCTTGGATAACCGTTCTTCTTCACTGCTATGGCTTCCTACTGGATACAAGAAACTCTTGCCGAGTCCATGACTAGTTGAAAATTTGACTGACACGCCTTTATGATCAGTCGAAGCATCTACCATTGAAGATAAACCCTCTGAGTCCACACCGGACCAAAGTCAATAGGTCAAGATGACAATCGACCTAGTCTTGTCTTTAGAAGGTCTACCTTCAAATGATACAGTCACCAAAGAGAATGAGAATGACGTCTTTCAAATTCTCTTTGTAAACATAGACTCTGATGAACATGGGGGCAATCTACCCATTCCTTTACTGCAGGAAGGAAATTCATCAGAGGTTTTCCCGGTCGTTTATTCGGTCCCACCTCCAAGCAACCTAGTTGTTTCCTTCGATTGGAATCTACTAGGCAAACCCTGTCTACCATCTAATGTACCATTTCGAATCATAGTACAAGCTTACAGAATGGTCATGGTCGGTACTATAATAGATGAAGGGACTTCTGTGAGTATCCTTTCCTCAACTGCTTGGAAAGTGCTTGGCTCACCATCGCTACTGCTTGAGATGTGAAATATATCAGGCTTCAACAAAGGAACCAGTCGACCATTAGGGATCCTTCCAAATTTGCTTATAAATTTGAGAAGGAAAACCCTTTATCTGAATGTAATGGTAGTCCAAGGACCTTTATATTACAATCTACTCCTTGGATGTGACTACATTTATAGCATGGGAGCTATTGTTTCCTCACTCTTTCAAGTGATGTGTTTTCTGCGTGAAGGCAGAGTGGTCCAGCTTGTAGACCAGCTTTCATTCCCCAGTTCACACATAACTAATAGTCAAGTTCCATCCCTAACTAGTCTTTTTGTGCAAGGAATGTCTCATCAATCTCCAGTCACTCCATCTGATGAATGCAAGTGATCCGGTGAATGTGACTAAACCCAGGGGGCATGCACCCTGGTTTGCTTCGGTAAGAAAACTTTAGGTATAGGGTAGGTTTCCACAGAGGATATATGACTAGTTTGACACACCCATCCATTTAGGAAAATGGGATTAGACTAGAATAAGATTCCCTAATCAAGGTTAGGTGATTGGAGCTAGAATCACCTTTGTCCATTTCAATGGACAAAGCCCAGGAAGTGTTTCTATCTGTTGCGCAGGTGGAACCATCTTGTGGATGCAAGAACTTCTGTATGGTAACTTGGAAGCTCTACTTCGCTATACCTGGGGCATGCAAACCTTTTTGCATGCAAGTGAAAAGTGACCATTTATTTTCTTAGTTTTTAGGTTCCTAACCCTTTAAACTCGTAATATTGGTCATTCCTAGCTTGCATAATGAAAGGATCCAGAGAAAAGTTGTGAATGGGGAAAGCTCCCTAAAAAATGAACCTACTGATGAGACATCCTTATTATACGAATGGCATGAGCAGTTTTACGTGAAGTTCAACCTCGTTAAAAAATAAACCTAGCAATGAGAATATGTTCCACCAGAGTTTAAGCTCATTAAAAAATGAACCCACCTTCGGTAAATAACCATTGTGATCGCATTATTATCAACTTTGAGCATTGGTTGTGTTCTTACCATCACCTCCACTATTTTTTAGCCGATCATACGCCTCCATTTGATTGTTTACCCCTTTTGAGGAATAGCTGCAATGAGTGATCCTATTAGCCACCTTCTTTACACTACCGTGATTGAAAAGTTCCAAACCTTACCTGGAACCAGCTGCTATCCAAAATCATCACTCGTTCCTAAAAAAACGAGTCTTCGTTAAGCTCTTTCTATCTGACTCATAAAATATGAAAATATTGCTAAGCAATTGGCCTCTCCAGCACGTTAAAGTGATTGGAAGTGCAATCCCTCCTCTAGATTTTAATCTTTTTGGACTTGAGGGATCATTGCACAAAAATATCGAGCACTTGTCTTGCTCGGCTCGTTAAAACTATAAAAAATTCATCCCTTTTGTATTATTATATACTTTTTTCAGACTTAAGGGATTATATTACGAAAAAGGATTACTGGAGTTTCCTTTCTGTCTCTTTTCAGACTCTCTAAAATTGAAAAGGACCGAGTTATCCTTGCCGTTAAACTCGTTAAAACAATAGCGACAAACTTGTCCATGTAGACAAGAATGAGTTTCACTGTCGCTAGGCTCGTTAAAACATAGCGACAGGTTTGCCCGAAGGGCAAATTATAGAACAAGCATGTGTTATCCTCCTTAAGCTTGAAAAAAATAAAGAGGTACTGGTTAGAAATGACTGGGGAGAAATTGGGAAGAGAACTTGAAGAAACTTTATTGGTAGCAAGTCGCTCTTGAACATGACACTTCCACTCCATCACCATGATTGAGTCAAGTTGGGTTATTCTGTTCACCGATCATATCACCATTGGTCCACCGTACCATCCATTTTTGGGGTTAACACTACCAATCCATTTCAGTGTCATTGATATGTTCAAGAGAAGTCGCTTAGAGAATTCACCAACCCAGCTTGTGTCTCATCCACTGCAATACCTTCGCCCTTCATTCTTTCATGACTGCCACCCTGAACCTTATATCATCAGATTGTTTTCACCTCCACAAAATCATTTGCTCCGTTTCATGTCGTAGATGTGGGATTCATTAAGGCCATCCTACAACGAGTCACTTCTTGTCAACGTCAGCTCATTATCTAAGAAGTTGACTTAGGAACAACCCTTTCAGTACTTTGAAGCTTGCATGCTTCAATGGCAAGTTTCTCACTTCCGGCGATAGGTTTATGTCAATGGCCTTCGACCAGAAGATTTTATGTGGTGTTAGACATAAACTCATGTATTCGCACCATGTGAACTGTACTGTCGGGCCTTGAGGGTCATCATCATTATCGGTGATTCCTCTCGCACATGTTAACATCTTACATCATTGGCTGGTAATCAGGTGATGTCTTTCCATGTTCGACGTTAGAACATCTTTTCACATGGATCGACTTGTACTTCGGGCGAAGATTGAACGTTTTTGAAGACCCCAGATCTAGTTTCATCCATTCGAGCTATGATATATGCAGGAAAATAAAGACATCAAATGTACATCATAGCTACATAGATAATCATCCAAGACAAGGGATGATGGCTCCACCAGAATCATCAGTCTACCATACAGACGGTTGTCTGTCTTATGTACATGAAAATGAATTTATAAAAGTTGAGCATGGGAATGCCTGCCTTAGCTAGATCATGAAAATGTTATGAATATAATGTATTGTATTGTATCTTATTACAGGTCACCTTCCAATTCGAAAAACCTCGGATCCTCATGATAAAGAATTTCATCTGACATCAAAAGATTTACGACCTCATGCTTTAGGGGGCAACTGTTATAGACATATTTGGGCACTACAACCCCAATCTTATATGTCAATAAGCCAAGGTCTTCTAAGTCCCTAAAAGTGTTGTTTCATACCCTAAAGAAACAAGGCCAGCTGATTACATCATCTCCCAGAAGTTCTCCATGAAAAACTACTCAGAACTAGTCAAAACTGGACCATCTCCCCTGCTCCATGGTCAAAGTGCGATGCATCCCACCTAATGCACTCAGGGGTGTGATGCATACTAAAAATCCATTCTATGGGATGCGATGGGCGAAAGTAGACAAATGGCAGAGACAGTTTGCAAGGTAGATGATCATGGAATGTTCCAGAAACTTCTCTTGTGACACTTGCCTCTCTGAATTTGCCCAGGGATGAGAAAGATATCATGAAATATTCAAGTGGAATTGAGAACTATCAGCGAAATGACGCTAATCAGAAACCCAGAAGCTAACTCACCCACCTACAAACATATATATATGGATCCCTCATCCTAGAGATCCAGAGGCTGGAATTTTGCATCTTGTAAGGAAATGTTGTTGGTTTCTTTGTGGAACATCATAGTGTTGGGTGATCTAGCTTTTCATGAGGTGAAGAAGGGCTTTCATGCTAGGAGGATGGTGCTGGGTCAAACCAATGGGTTGTAATCCTCTCTTCTACTACTTCTATCAATAAATCTATTTGAGTTTTCCTCCATATTCTTGTATGTCTTTGAATATTGAATTGATATATGCATTTGTATGGTCAATATATATCTAATCCTATATTGTTTATGATTGTATATCTCTATGATTTGATGGCATTATGCTGCTTTGACTCTACAGGTGTTCTTTGAAATAGGACAAGCGAGGAAGGAGCGACAAAGACCTATCAAAGAGGAGAGGAAACAAGCAAGGAGCCAAGCGAAAGACCGAGGTTGGTACTCTCTGCTTCTCTCTCATCTACTTCTCATAAAGGAAAACAAAAGTGACTTTAGTTTGTTTGTTTCTAAGATAGCTACCCGTCTTAGTGGGACTAGCAGCTCTGAATGAACACTAGTTTTCCTGCTAACACCTAAGTAGGTGAATCAACCGCTTGCACACTTTTGTGGTTACTCCTAATTTCGTATTTACCCAAATCGGCTTAAGTGTTTGATAAATTTTACATGAAACAAGATATCCTTTGCATAAACAATTACAATTACTTGCATTCATATGACAATATAAATCATGTAAAGTCACGCATTAATACATAATTAATTCATAAACCCATCATTCATCATAATGTAATACAGGAATTTATGGAATAATATCTATATTAATACTTCAATTCTACATACATAATCAAGACTTCCTTGCGCACTCAGCTGCAGGGGTTTGTGCAATTAGTTGCAGACTCTACTCTAGGCCTATGTGCACACAGCTGCAGAGCCTCTCTTCTACTCTAATAATTCTTCGCTCTTTCTTCTATTGAACCATTACATTCATCTTCCTTATCAATTGTTATACCTTAGACTGTCTAAGGCTCTCCTACTTATACAATCCCATGGTCCATGGACCAAGGGCAGATCTATAAAAGCTGACACAAAATACATAAAAGAAGGGTAAAACCCTTTATGAAACTTTACTATATATGCACTATGCGAACACAACTTATAGAGAATTTACATTTTATACAACACAAATTCTGTTTTTCCCCAAAACTTGGGCTTTTGCCCCAAAATTGACCATAGGGGACCCTGTCCCAATATTTCCCCAACACAAAGATTATGACTCACCCTCGAGTCACTCTACTAATGTGGAGATCTTTCTGTGGAGACCTCCCAACTCTACTTGTACCACTGTTACCTTAGTCGCGCTCTGTATGGCTGCCTGTTTGATCTGCTCCACCAACTGCTCTGTTGTCGGTCCTGCATTGTCTTCATTTAGTTTATGTTGTGTTCTTTGTAGGCTTGCCAACTTATTCTCAATGTTGGTAGAGATAACGTAGACCTCATCCAACTAAAGCCCTAATCTGGCCTTGAGGACTACCTCTTTCCTTTCCTCTGCTTCCACATGTTTAAGAAATTATTTTGCCTCCTATAGCTTGGCCAATCGTGGGGATATAGTGACAGTGTGCACCATCGCTCTTGCTTCATCATACCACTACTGCAAATTCATGGGCCTCTGTGTTTAACCTCTGCAAGTTAGGATCTTCCTGCAGATCCACGACTACCTCCATGGACTGCTCAAAGAGCGTGGCACAATCCACTACCGTGGCATCCATTGCTGCGACTCCATCCTTCACAACAACTTCGTGTTGTTTTCTGACCTCTAGCGGAGTCGAAGGTTGTGACTTCAACTCTAGCTCTATGATAGTTAGGTTCAGTTCAAACTAAACCTTGGCCACTTCTATTTTGGTGTTGCGCACACCTATAACCAACATCATAATCTTTGCCTCCAATGGTGCATCCTCTGGTATATTTAGTTCAGGTGCTATTTTACATGCCTCGGCTACCAAGGCTGCAAGTTGGTCATTCTATGCCTACACTTTCTTCTGAGCCTCCAACATTTCTTAATTCTCCATGGACATATGTTCATTGTTGACTCAATACTCGCTTATCAGGCTCTGGGCGCGTTGCTCTTGGGCCTTAACTTCTGCTATCACACCTACTTGTAGTGTGTGGAGAAACTTGTTGGGGAGCGTGACCAGGTTGAGACCAATATTTTTCAAAGAGGTGAAAATAGCCTTGTCAGCGGGCACCTCCACACACAAAGCTCCATGAGGCGGTGTGATTACCCAGAGATCCAATGACGAACCATCTCCACTACTTGAGTGGACCCTCATGCCAAACTAGTTGATTTCATGTTGCTCTGTCCTACATCTACCTGGATTCTCATCATTTGGATCTGTAGCTCCTGCAGATCCTTCCGGATGGTGCTCAGTGCTTGCTTTTGTTGTTGCTCAAACTGTTGCAGCAGTTCTGTTGTTGTATCCCGCACTTTATCTCCTATTTCATCTAGGTCACCATCCATCAAAGTAATCAGATCTAGTGACATCTTGGTGGCTTTCATCTTCATTCGTTGTTCTTCCTTTTCCTTCTCCTTGTACTACTTCACTCGGAAGGGATTTATCTCTTGATGATCTCCACCACCTTGCTCTAACCTCTCTTCTTCCTCCATCGGGGGTTAAGGAGACTTCTTACTTCTTTTGGAGGCACATCCTTCCTGATCTACATGTTCCTTTGCAGTGCGCTTTGCTTCTACCCAGGCCTTCTCCTTGGCCTCCTTCTTCCTCTTCCTAGCCAACTACTGAACCTTCTATCTGGACGCTTCCTTTTTCTTCTTGTCTATGGACTTTCTAGTTCTAGGGGACAAATCAGATGTGGACTACCACTCTGTTGGCCAACACTTGATGACCTCTTCAATAACGTCATCGTATCTAGATAGGGTAAGTAAGAACCACTTTTGATTTGGATCCTTTCGTGCCCAGATATATGCATGATGGAAGTCTTCTTTGAACTTTGTGTACCATGAAAGTTTCTTAACCAAGGTTGGTGACAACCCCATCTTCTAGTCGATGGTTGTGTAAATACTCGCCTCCATCAACACCAAAAATATTGTGCTCTCTTTGACTCATGCAACATATTTTGTGGCCTAGAGAGATGAAAATTTCATTTCTTCCGGTAGATCTTTCTCCACGGGAAATTGGCTGTCCTCTGTCAAATCCCAAGAAGCCAACACAATCGAGAGTAATAACCATGCATAGTGGAAGGTTTTACTATCATCCTGTGCTTCTCTACAATTTGTGAGGAACTCGCTACACAGGTAGTGTGCCCAGTTGAACTCTATGCCCTCCACACACTATGTTGTCAAAAAGACCACTGGTGCCATCACTTCATCCGCGTGGCACTTCTTCATAACTTTCGCTACCAACATCTACATGGCAAAATTCAATGCAGGGTCAGTAATGGAGGTGATTGAGTACCTGGATAGAATTTTCACCAGTTTAAAAGTATCCTTCATCTTCTTAGTGAGGTTGCACTCACTCGTCTTTCCGCCAAATGCCTTGTCCAGATTTAGTCCTGAATGTGCCAATAGTGTGATTTGATGGATCATCATATTGGTGATGGGGATCAGCTCATTCAGTCACAAGCACACATCATGCACCAAGCACAAAAAATTGTTAATGAAGATGATATTTATCGGGGCATGGTTGTAGTGGGGCACCCATAGCAATTACAGCAACCCTGACTTGTTGACTCCACTAATCCATTACACTGGCTCCAACTTAGTGACACTAGACTCTTTGTAAAGGACCATTCTCATGAACGTACCTATAGCAAGGTCAGGGAACCACTCATGGTCCTCCAAATCCCAATCTTCTAGCTTCAAGTGTGGGATTCGCACTAAGCGCAGACCTTCAAAAGTGACATTCTTTGGCAACTAGGTTGTGTTGAGGAGGAACAGTCCTTCATCTGGGTCTTTCGAGACCTTCACTTTTCCCTTGCGTGAAGGGATATAATCCAACAACTTAGAGATAGGATCCACCCCATGAATGCCAATATCTTCTGCACCCTCCTCAGCCTCCAGATCCACCACTTTCCCCTTTTCCTTCGCGCTCGGCTTTTCTCTCCTCTAGGCCTGTGTAGTTGCATGCTTCCTTGGTGACTCATGCACCAATACCAGCTTCTTTTTTTTATCCTTCTTTTATTTTGGGATTTCTTTTACTGGTGTAGGCTTTGGCCTAGGCGACCTTGGTGCCATAGGAACTATAGCTAGAACCTCCACACTCATTACTTTAGGAGCAACTCCCTCGGAAGTGATAGCTCCCCTAGTATTAGAGGTCTTTGCAGGTGTGGACATTATGTTGTGGATAAACTGTTGGGTGTCTTCAGGTAACTTCTCAATTACATAAGAAATGACAAAATCCGCATAAAACTGAGGATTTATAAACACTCAATAGCTCAACACATAATTTCTAGGAATGAAAATTGTTTTTCTTTGGACAGCCACACGTAATTTATAGGTGAATTCAAATTCAAATTCTACCGTTCCCCCAAAAATTTGTCCATAAATGCTAGAGTGGCGGAAGATTTCCAAAGATTTCACTCTTAAATTCAAACTTAAATGTTGCCCCCCTACTCCTCTTAAGTGTCTCCTCACTGTCACATCATGAACAATGATGCAAACTCACTTTCTGGCTGCATTGCGTGGTCTCTCCTCCTATAGCGTAGCTCCCTTCACATTTCTTCTAGTACTGTGACACCCCTCTGTTTCACGCAGATCACCTGTCACATAGCTCTACAACCCAGACAATGTAGTTTATAGTCTCGTGCCTCCTTGCAGCTGCCTGGGGTGCTAAGATTGTGCTACCATGATGTAGTCATCAGGTTGGATCCCCGATGTATGGCTTCAATCGGCTTCCATTTACCTTTCCTAGAAATGGATCTCCATTCAATTTCACAAGCTGAACTGCTCCACCATCGGTAATCTCTTTGATAACATATGGGCCCAGCCAATGCAACTGAAATTTTCCTTGAAATTTATCAAACTTACTCTCATGTAATAAAACTAAATCATTTACCTTGAAGGTGTGCATTTTAATGTGTCGATCATGCCATGCCTTTTCGCGTTCTTTCTGAACCTGCTGATGGAATCCAGTCAAAAATCTATCTTCCTTAAGATTTTTCAGTTGCGCGAGCCTCCCTTCTAAGGCTCTATGGTCTACCATTCCTGTGAATGCCTCTATGTATAGACTAAGCACAATGTAATCCATAGGCATTACAGTTTCTACACCATAGACTAGCCTAAAGGTGTTTGACCAATAAGATTCTTACAAGTAGTTATGTAAGACCATAATACTGTTGGTATGCACACATCCCAATCATTCCTTTCCACATTGCAAACCTTTGTCAGTGCATTCTCCAATATCTTATTGAAAGCCTCAATCATTTCATTGGCCTGAGGAAGATAAAGCGTACTTTTCTAATGACAAACTTGGAATTCTTTTGTCAGCATGTTCATCATTTCATTGAGGAAATGCATACCGCGATTACTCATCAAGATCTTTGGGCAAGTGAACCTAGTCAACAATATTCAAATAAGAATTTCGCTACTCTTACCCCTATACAGTCCCTCACAGGCTTTGCCTCCACCCATTTGGTCAAATACTCAGTTGCGGTGATGATATACCGCACACTCGTCTTCTTTCCTCGAGGCTGAATTGGTCCTACAAAATCAATTACCCATTTCTCAAATGGATGCAATGATACTTATGGATTTGAAGATAGCTCATCCCTCCATGATGGCCTACTAATTCTCTAACATGCATCACACACCCTACAATATGATTTGGAATCTTATGCAAAGTTGGCCACCATAACCCTGTTAATAAAAATTTTTGTGCTTTTGCTTTTCCTGCATAATGGCCTCCAACAACTCCTTCATGAGCTTTAGTGAGGACACTACTTCATTCAAAATCAAGCACATAGTGTCGCAGTATTTTGTCCAATCTCGTTTTATACAAACAACCTACAATAATAGAAAATTTTGTCACATGCACCACCAATTCCTTCTTTTGTTGACTAGTGTATCCCTCTGGAGTTGTTCCTATAGTTAGGAAGTGGATAATGTCTGGAAAGTGATTATTCGTTATGCACACGATGAAGAGCTTTGTGTCAGGCAACCCTTCCTCCAAATTGGTAGGCTCTTCTCCTATTTCAATGCACGATAGATGATCTAGCCCTACATTCAATTGCCCTGGCTTCACAATTACTTCAAAATCATACTCCTAAAACAACAACATCCATTTGCATATTCCCCCCCCAACACAGGCTTGTTGAATAAGTACTTTAATGCAAAATGGTCTATATACATCTTAAAGTGTCTGCCTAGCAGGTAATGCCTGAACTTCTGGAGTGCGTACACCATAGTCAAAACTTCACACTCGGTCATCGAATAATTCTTTTCAGCCTTAGACAAACTCCTTCTTGCAAACATTATAGGGTGATCCAATTCTCCTTCACCAACCTATGTCAATACTACTCCTAGAGCAATACATGACGCATCCACATGCACCTGAAATTCCTTCTTCCAATTTGGGAAGACTAGGATCGGTGCGATGACCATTTTTTCCTTCAATACATCCAAAATCCACTAACATTCTTCATCCCAATAGAATGTTGCATCCTTCTTTTGTAGCTTTTCCATCGGTGCGGTAATCTAAGCATAAATTTTGATGAACTTTCGATAGTATCCGGTATGATCCAGCGTTGCACGTAGTTGTTTAACACTCCTTGGCACCTCTAAATTAATTATGACCATTATATTAGCAAGGTCCACCATTAAGCCTTGTCTGCATACCACATGATAGAGCAAGATTCCGAAAGGGATGAAAAATAAGCACTTCTTCAAGTTTAGCGCGATCTGATACCTTCAACATGTATCTAACATCAAGTACAAACTAGCTACATGGCACTTTACTAGTCCAAACATTGTCCAATCATCAAAGTACACCTACAAAAAATTTTGAATGAAATCTTTGAACGTCATGATGACTATGCGCGAGACAATTTCAGGTGCATTTTTAAGTCCAAAAGACATTACGATATATTGAAAACATCCCCACTCAGTCATGAAGGTCATCTTACTCTTGTCTTCTACCGTGATATTAATCTGATGGTCTCTAGAGAACCCATAAGTTAATGAATAGGCCTCCTACCCTCCTACATTGTCCAATACTTCGTTTGTGAATGGTGTCGGAAAAGGATCATGAATGCAAGCATCATTGAGCTTCCTGAGATCTACACAAATTAGTATCTCACCCTTTTGTTTCTTTTCCTAGACTACCATTGGGCTTACCCAATCAAACTCCTCTACTGGTTCAATAATACCTACTTCCAACATCTTATCTAACTCCAAGAAGACCTTTTATTTATACTTTGGATTAAGGCAATAAGTCCTTTGCTTAATCAGCTTCGTGTCTGGATTTAAGGTAATCTTCATTACACCCAGGTCCCTTATTATTCCTTTCAAGTTTGAAAATTTTGTAGGGAAAAAGTCATGATACTTGTGGAAAAACGCAACGAAATTATCTATTGTGGCATCATCCCAGTAGTCCTCAATCTTCGCAAACTTCGGCTCCGCTTCTGTGCCAATATTCACTTGTCTAGTCTTCAGTGGCTCGGTGATATCTGGATTCTTTATTTGTGGTCCCTCCACTTTTTGGTGGCCTTCTTCCTTTGGGATATTAAGGTTCCTTATATCCTTGTCTTCTTCTTTAGCAGTCACATTGTAGCACTCTAGCGCATGGCACAACTGGGTACTCCAATTTGGTTGAATCAAATCCAAAGGATCCTGTAGTATTATGAAGATTGTTGCCTTGACTTCCTGCAATACCTCATCAATGCATTTTAATACATCCTCAGAGTCGAATGTCATAAAAAATCCTTGTCTCAAAACGTCCCATTCTTCAGTGTCATGGTGGAGGTCTGTTATTATGTACTAATTCATTGGTATTACATCCAAAGTATGACAGAATAAATGCACCCACTAAGGTTGCAGCTCCGCTCCATAAACCTTAGTCCATTTTGCTAAATGATCGTGCAGATCATTTCTTCCATCATATTTCTCCATTAGTCAAACTTTTTGGCGACCAAACCACAATCTCATCATTTTTCTATACTTGCATCATGCATCAAAATTGTCTTTATGCGTACCCCATCACCTTGTGGGCATATCGCACAGTGCCAAATCCAAGGCTGGGAAGTGGTGCTTCTTTGGTACTTCCCTTTCAAATGCATCCAAAAATAAAATCTACGTCAGTTAGACCATCATAATAAGGAAAACTCCTTACCTCCAATGACACATAGCACAGTTATTTAGTCATCTTGTTACAACGTAGTGTAGATACTTCGTGCAACCTATTCTGCCAATGTTCCAATTCCTCATCTGAATCTGATGTATGGGAACTTTCGCGATCTCATGCAATGCATCCATTAGTTGTCGGATTCAACCAATCTTGGTTTTGTGTTATTATCTTATAGATCTGATCCAGATCATTGTTGCTTTCGTAATTGCGGACCGGTTTAGTATATCAAATTTCTTATGCAGGGTCCAAAGTTACTACTACGCGGAGAAATTTCCTTCAAATGACATTGTCCTCTTCTTCAAATTGATCACCCCATTCATGTCAATAGCCCAATCGTTCCTGAAGAGTGCAGGGTATGGATTATTGTCATCAAAAATCTCTATTAATTCAAAATTAGTCAACGCACTCACACCTTCAATATCTAATGCCATTCCCTACAACCTTCCCATGGGGATAATCTTATGTTGATTTTCCATCCTCAATTGAATCGAAGACCATTGTAGTGCAGCTCTCCAGATTCTTTTCCATGTCTGTTTAGGCAATACGTTCGCATTCAACCCCAACTCCAGAATAACTTGGTCCATCTCATACTCTCCTATATGTGCAGTGAGCCTCATCTCACGCCTTGCTCTTGCCTTATGCTTACCAAATTTTCTGACTACATGAGGTCCTTTTGGAGAATTTTCTTTACCAGCACACTTATTTATCAACTCTTGTAACCCTTTCACAACCTTGCTATCATGCAACAGTTTCATGCAAGCTTCCAAAAAGGTAGTAAGCATGGAGGGGTCCATTTCTCTAGACAACATATCCTGACTTCCTAAAGTAGGGGCCTCAGCAAAGCTTTTCTTTACTTCTATGAACGTTTCTTTCGCACTTTTTGGATCAACCCCAACCTCCTTTTCTGGATCTTCGTGGACCCACTCACTTTCTTTAGGTCACTTTCCCTTATCCTCATTGGTCACCATTCCACTTTGTAGCATGATATTCACATTAGGATCCTCTTCACGGGGTTTAGCTCTCATCATCTGCAAGTTCTAGGTAGATTGTGTTGAAAATAATACTGAGAGGGGGGGTGAATCAGTATTATCAGATTCTTTTCAATATGCCTTCATTAATTTATTGATCATTAACTTGTGTATATTAATGAGCATGAAACAAGAAAAACAGATAGTCACACCAAAGAACACCAGATATAAGGTAGAAACCCAATGTGGGTGAAAACCACCTGCTGCAATATGTCTCTATCTTCTTTCAATTAGAAACCTCTTTTACAATGATTTTGTATTGGTGCAGTCCTTTACTAGTACGCAGGCTGCAACCTGCAGAGAGCTACAACTCTCTCTCGTTTTCCAGTCTCTCTTGGAAGGGAGCTACAAGCCCCTACTTCTTTTCTTTCAAGGACCACTTTTCATAAATTTTAAAACTGGATCCAAGAGTATCAAATAATCATCAAGTACATGTAAATCATCCAAACTCCTTATACAATGAACCAATGAAACACCCAAATCTTCAGAATGCTGTAAAAAGAAAGGAAGTACCAGAAATATAAACCTAGAATTCTGGTGCAATAAATAAAAGACAGTCAACAATTGTTTCAAGATAAGACCACAACTTCACCAACAGGGGCCTGCGTATATCCGCAACTCTTCTGAGACTGAACTGCGCAGATCCGCACTGGTTGTTCTTCTGCTCTGTGAACTTTTCTCCAGATCCGCACCTTTACTTCTGACTTTCTGCGTAGACCCGCACTATGCGTTCTTCTCGCCTGCGTACCTCGCACTTTGTCCTTTTTTGTGCTGCGTGTGCCCTCTACTGTACTGCGTACCCCGCACTGCGGCTTTTACAGCACTGCGTACCCACGCACTGCGCCTTTGATTGCGCTGCGTACCCACGCACTGCGCCTTCGGATCGCCTGCGGACTTTTGATTAGGGCCAAATTTTTCAGTATACCAATGTGCCACAGTGAGTCAGATCCAGAGATCTGTTCATGCGCCCGAGAGATCACGACATGCCAATAGATTCACCTTAAGTTAAGTTCTCTCCTTGAATTAGATCTGGCTTTTAAAACCAATCACCCAAAATTTCAGATCTTAAGATATTCAATTTTCAAAGATGCTCAAACCAAGTGATCTCCTTCCCTATTTATAGACAAGCCCTTATTCACACCATGGGACAAAACCATCAATAACAAATACAAAGGATCCAAACCAGGGCTAAAATAGATCCTATACCACGGGCCAAAACCATAGCATCTGAAAAAGCGGGCTAAATACCACGAGCCAAACATAAGAAACCCCACGTGAGCGCGCTTCACAGCCTTGAAGAGTGTGCACTAGGGTCCGCACCTTCTGAACAGGTAACCTACAGGTACGACTGCATCTCCTGCATGGTAAACCTGCGGGTCCGCACCTTTTGAACTATTCACCTGCGAGCCTCTTAATTTCCATCATTTTGAGAGCCTGAACAGATCATTGCCACTTGAGTGAGTTGCCATCAAGTACAACACCTGTATCATAGAGCCATACCAGAATCATAATGCCAACAATCTCCCCCTTTGGACTTGATGGAAACCTCCTCAAGATCCTCAACTTCATTCTCCCCCTTTGACACCAAGGGCAAAGGGTTATGCTCCCCCTAAGAACATGCTCCCCCTGACTATAAACCAGATCTGCAAAGAGGAAACAGAATCCACCAAACACCATAAACGATAATGAAAGAGATAGAGACATATTACAGTCATGCTTAGATCAACATCCATGTTTTCCTTCTATGCTCCCA